>JARJEC010002894.1:0-46224 GCA_030264575.1 Tachinus sp. AB-2021 | reverse complement strand
GTTTCCGTATCTTTTAATAACAACGTCGATGAAGGTATTTTTTGTTTGTTGGATTGTTTTATAAAATAAAATCAATATTCTCATTTGCGGAGGGATTCGGGTTATTTAAGATTTTTTTTTACTTTGGTTAACTACCATACTCGATGTCAGTTGAGATCTTTCAGTCGTTTATACATTGTGTCTTAAAATTGCTTTTGTGATTTGATTCAGCGGACTAAAACAAATTAAAAAGTAAGAGTGACAAATTTTCCATTTCTCCTTTGTTATAAAGTTGTTGATAAAATTGTAAACAATATCTTTTTACGGTTTTGAGAGTAAGTTAAAGAACATAAAGCTCTCCGTGACACCTTGGAAGAAGGGCACAACTTGACTTTCTGGCACCGGAGTGGTCTTACAACTTTGGTGTCATCTGTGATATTGGTTTGTAAGTTTTATTTATTTACTTAGTGCTTTGGTTATGGCATCGGAGCATTTTACAACTTGGTGTCATCTGAGATATTATATTAGATTTTGGCACTGAAGTATTTGCAACTCCGGTATCATCTGTGATATTAGTTTTTAAGTCTTCTATGATATTAGGTTAGAAATTAGAATATTATAATTATTAAATAATTACTACGCCATTACTCATTTGAAATAAGTGTTTTAAAAAAATTCACCTCGGATGATGATCAAACCCATAACCTTTGGATTTCATGTCCACTGTTCTACATTTATTTCAAATGGAGTAATTGTGTAGTAACTATTTAATAATTATAATATTCTAATTTCAACTGAGGCTCCATTTAACAATACAAAATGTAAATTATTATTATTAATAATCTTCGTGTATTGTGTTAGGTTTTGGTTCCCCGGGCATTTATGACTCCAGTGCCATCTCTGATACTAGTTTTTAAGTCTTTTGTGATATTAGGTTAGTTTCTGGTACCGGAGTGTTTACTAGTATTTACAACTGCGGTGTCATCTGTAATAGTAGATGTAAGTTTTATCTGTTATCTGTGTTACTAATTTATTGTTACTTATTTATTGATTAAGTTTCAAAGTGTTATGTGTCGTCCGTCCCTAGGCTAGACCTGGGGCTATTACTATTTAAAATAAAAGCGCAGCCAATGACCGTAGCTGTCAACGTTGCAACTACTAAAAGAAAATTATACAATAATCAAAACAGAATTTTGATATATTTATTTTGTCAAATCAATTTGACAATTAGTTGTGGAACATAATTCAATTATTGGTTAGAAATTATTAATCGTGTTCTCGTGTAAATAAGTACTTTGGTTTTTTGTGTTTAGTCTATTGTGTTTCGAAAAGAAACTAGGGTAGGCTTTCCGCTTTCCATGTCTATTATATATATATATATATATATATATATATATATATAAATATAAACAACACATATATTTACAAAAAAATCGACTCCTATGAATGCCGAAAGATTTACACAATGATGTTAGAAGAAAGAATATAATGGTAAAGCAGATTTTAACAGTGATGCAATAGACATTGTGTACTCAACTATATTGTTGATCGAAAAAAAGAGAAAAAACTGAGCGCATCGGTTTTGAACTCAAAGATAAAGAAAACGAATGAATTCTTGAGAAACAAAGGTATAAGTAAACATTGATAGTTAGAGAGAAGAAATTTATAAGGAGACGGTGTGCATAGTGAAAATGAATCTAGAAATTATTAATAAATTATGAACAATAAAAAATATTATGCGGGGATGCTGTTTAGCTCTACACTAGTTTATGTAACGGTTTTTAAGAGAAAATATCGTATACTATGATAGAATGTCCCCAGATTAAAATTCCGTATTTTACTTGCGATTGAAAAACCGCCATATAAGAACGCTAGTATAGGTAGTTTATTTAAGTTTCCTTATGGATATATTGATTTATTGAGTTTGACTTGTAAATGATTTCAATGTATATATGTCCAAGAATTTACAAGTCAGGTTTTTATTACCCCTATTTAATGAAAATGTTAGATAGTTTAAGAGAAAGTTTATTTGAGCTGAACCAAGATTGAATACGATTGTCGGACACAATTTTTTATTGCCTCCATTTTCAAAATCGTGTCAGTTGTTTATTGAAGCCGTGTCGTCAGCTTATGTAATGGTTTTCCAGTTTACATATGTTTTGGTATATGTGGTATGTCATTAATGTAAACTTAAAAATAGTAAAGGACCTAGAATTGACCATTGCCGAACATCCAAAGATATTGTAAAATATTCAGATTTTTTACTCTAAAACAAACAGAGTTTCAGATGACTAGCCCTTTTTTATACTGAATTGATTGTTGTTTAGAAGGTATATGGTGCTAAGATATTACATAATATAATCACAAATAAAGCAATAATAATTTTTTTATTTGCCCAAAACCCTAACTAACTAAAAAATCACAAATACGTTTGCTAAAAGATATTTTTACTGTTTTTATTATACCACTGGTCATATGATGACTTTAATTAGATCAACTTCCAAAATTGATAAAAAGTAGGTTTGCTAGAAATTTGGAAAGGTGTTCTTGATTAAAATGATTGGAAGATATGCAAAAATGGAGAAAAGAACTGCAACGTGAAAATAATTGATTGTATTAGAGTTATTGTACATAATTTATTATGAATTCTAAATAGTTTTTTGTCCTAATAAATGATATGTTGATTGGATTTATGCCGAGGGACCTTTGACAAATTTATATAATTAAAAAACCCACATTTCTTTGTGTTTTTACTATT
Source organism: Tachinus sp. AB-2021 (assembly GCA_030264575.1). Lineage (NCBI taxonomy): Eukaryota > Metazoa > Arthropoda > Insecta > Coleoptera > Staphylinidae > Tachinus > Tachinus sp. AB-2021. The sequence goes on along the minus strand of JARJEC010002894.1, from coordinate 43,487 downwards.
ACTTCCTCAACGCATTAAAATAGTATTTTGTTAGCAGGAAATTGTTGTTCATTAGATATTTTTAATGTTGTCGCAAGAATCTTGCTATGACATTAAACGTAATCGATCGAGTAAATAACCCTCAACATGTTAGATTTAAGAAAAAATCTAAATAGTTACAAACATATAATGTAGTTTTCCAAAACAACCAATGAACAAAACTCTTTTATGAATTATTTATTAAATTTTGTATGTAACTATATAGTCAATTAAATAGCAAACTTTTTGCTTAATTTAAAATATTGTTCAATTAATATTCAAAAATTTTGATCTTTTACAATTTCCGAAAAAAATTAATACAATATATCCATAAAATATCTCATTTGACTCGGAGCTTTAAAATACTCCGCACAAAATATTTCAATATAGCTCCTCGCCAGTATTGTGTCATTTTTCTGACTTTTATGACTATTAAAGTCAAAGGTAAAAAAATGCGAACAGTTTGCGACTAACAAATTTCTTTCCTAGCTGATTTCGAAGTAGATGGCGAGATATTGTAAACTTGAGAGTTTAAATAGATTTATAAAAAGTAGTCACAATATATCAAGTTTAATGAACGCTGATGCCTCCGACTCCACAACCCTCAAAGAAACCAGAAATAGTCACTGTTTTTTTAGATATAATGCAGTTCCCAACATCTTCTTCTTCTTTGGGTGCGTTTCCTATCGGAGGTTCGCTATCATCATAACTATTTGGACCTTATTAACTGCAGCACGGAATAGCTGAGTGATTGCTACAACCAAATCAGTCGTTTAAGTTTTTGAGCCACGAGGCCCTAAGTCTGCCAATATTTCTCTTTCCACAAATTTTCCCCTGTACTATCAGCTGGAGAATTTCGTATTTGGAGGATATTGAAGCTGTCTATTTTTTATGTTGCTATTAATTTCACATTCCTTTTGCATTTTATTTAATACTTCAATGCTCGTGACCCTATCATTCCACGGAATACGCCACATTCTGCGATAGCACCACATTTCAAATGCTTGCAATTTGTCGGTGTGGTTTTTCTTGAGGGTCCACGTTTCAACACCGTACATGAACGTGGAGAAAATGTAGCAACGTACCATCCTCAATTTGTCGGTGTGGTTCTCCTTGAGGGTCCACGTTTTCAACACCGTACAGGAGCGTGGAGAATACGTAGCAACGTAGCATCCTCATCCTGAGATTTATATTAATATCCCGACCGGTATTCATTCACCGGTCTTCTTCATTTTCACAAATTCTGCTCGGGCAATTTCTATTCTTGTTCTTATGTTCTTCCAACATCTATATGTCATTAATTATACATTTTAACATTTTAACAAAAACATAATAAAACACTATAATTTAGAAGTTATTTGCCTACGGTCACTTCAAAAATCACATTTGCTTGTGTCGTTTCTGATAGTTATTTTGCCGCAGTTACAAAACAACAATACTTAATTTTGAAATCCAAGTAAAAAACTCTTTATATAAAGTATAGATTTCATATTTCTCGAATCTTTAAGTATAATTGTTTACATATTTTATTTAAAAAAAAAAACAATTAATTCTTATTTATATAAATCATATTACATTTTTTATTTCAAGCACTATAATTCTTTATAAAAAAAGATTTATGCTGCTGTATTTTCTGCGAATATAATTTTTTTACTGTTCCGGTCTTCGGAAAGAGTTATTTTCGAGCTTGTCGACCCGGATTCATCTTTCCGATAGAAAACAATAAACGAATATAATAAATTGGATTGTTAACTTAAATGAAGTGGCGAATGACGGAAATAGCGGCCAATAGCAACAGAAGACCTATAATAAAATACTAGCTAGAATATGGGAAACGGTCTGTAATAATATGTTTCCCTTTAGGGTTATGCGAGATTTATTTTATCTGACTTCACCTGCATTCATGATGTTTGGACAGTCATATATTCAGTAAGTTAAATATTTCAAAGTTTTGCTAATTAACTTTGTTCTTTCATTCTATGAAAAATAATCTTGCAGCAAATTTCACTACTTGATAATATATGTTCACAGGAAAATTTTAAAATTAAATTTATAATTTTTTCCTGATGCAAATGATTCATATAAAATATTTGCAAAGAACAATTACTCCGCCTATAAAAGTACCTGTCTTATTTTAATTTCTCTGTGTATAAGTGCATATTTGGTGTGCATATTAATCAAACATCAGTCATTCTTGATAACCCTGCATAATTTTATTATATAATATATGAAAGTATTTAAATTAATTTTAAATACGTTAAAGTTCTTCCGGCCTGTAACAAGTTGGGATTAGGAACATGTAGGCAGATTGTGCATAACAGCCTTAATTGTTTTAGTTACCGGCATGTTATACCCGCACGGGTTCAAACACACACCGTCCGTTACACGATTAAACCAGGAATAAATCTACCTACGGGAGGTTATCTGTCTGGAATAATCCTGCGGAAATGGTTGTTTGATAGCGCAAATTGCAAACTGCCGTAAGTAAACAAACGTAAATCCTTGTTTTTTTAACCCGGCACCTTCACTATTTTACAATATAGAAGGTTACTTTTCATTACGTTTTCTTCCGTGATTGCACATTAACCTCAGGTGCATTGTTCGCGGCGGCACAACCTTTCCCATATAATGCAACTTTAAATCTTGATGAAACGGTTAAGGGTTAACGAACTGGGATTGGTCTATGCAAAATAACGAGGTATGCAAGCGTATTCAAATTGTTATATATACATTTTCGCGTGCAAATCCGAGCTGTGCACTCAACCGGATGTGTTAATAAATCAAGCAAGGGAAGGGGCAACCTTTGCGTGCCGACAGTCGGTAACCCCACCGGCGGTACCAGCGTCTGTTGTTGTCTGCAGCTTCCACCCACTCCACGACATGGGTGGTGTCAACCACAACAAAATATCTGCATTGCTGTTGTTGCAGTCAGGTGAGAAAGTTTGCAAAATAATTAACATGTGGAGTAAATGATGTGATTACATGCTAGATTTGAATTATTGGCCCTACATTCTTTTATTTCTATATATTTAATATGAAGTTAGTATAGGTTCATGTCTGTGTGTGTACGTGTGTGTGTTTTATTGCAAATTACTTGTTCAACTTTATTTTGATATTAAAAATCAACTCAACGAAATTAATAATATAATTAATTGGCATTTGATTAAATAGATTTGATTAAATAAATTACTGCCTACAACCGGCATTTTAGTGTTTGTAAACTAAACGCAGAGATATATATTATAATGAATTTATTTTAAATAGCCCAAAAAATAATTTTAATACTTTTCAAAATAGAATATGATCTTTTTTTATTACTTAATAAAAAATTAAGAATCATTCTGTAAAAAATAACAACTTTTTTAATAGAATTGGCAACAAATCAAGAAAGTTAGCAATATATTTAAAAAAATTAATAGAAAATCAAATATTTTAATTTTTGACAAATTAGCAGGCTGTTCGTTGTGGGTTCTGCGCATCGTCGCGCTGTACAAATTTTTGAAAAAATATAAAAGGAGGCAAAAAAATTCTCCCTGACCGTTACTTTCTGACCCTTGATTATTAATAATTTTTTAGTTTATTTTGGTTCGTACTACCTCTTTAAGTATTTTACATTTTGTTTAACACCATGTATATAATATAATGATATTTATGGAATTCTTTGCGGATAAAATATTTTATACCAATTTTTCAAATACGTTTATTATAGGAGCTATTTTTATATATTTATTTGTTTATTTTAAACAATCAATTTAGATTAAAAAATAAAAATACGTTTTACAGAATAACATTATGACAACATAAAACCAATAAATACTTTGTAATAGCAAAAAACATTTTATTTAAACTTAACTTATGGTATGTAGCGATGTAATAAAAATAAATTACACATAATAAATATTTATTACAACTGTTAAACGGTATAAATCACGCAAAATTCTTGACGTATTGAAATTAGATTCGATTTTCTGCTAGACTGCGCAAGCTGTAACCAATTTATTTATGCAAAGTCTTTTTAATCTATTCCTAGAGCGTGTAATATAAATGAAGTTTTAGGAAGAATTTATATATCTAATAAAGCTTAAAGATTAATATTCTGATGTAGCAGTAACTTACGTTCCTTAAAATGGGATCAAATAAGTTATACATATTTATTTATATTATAAATTTAAATTTATCATATATTAAGATTTAATTCTTAAATATCATCAACTACACTGAGAATTAATTATTAAATGTAATATTAATATTTGATATTAATTATTAATTTTGTTTCAGGTAAATGTAAATGCATCGAAATAACGACCACATATCGTAGATGAATTAATTAGTAAGTACACAATAATTATTTATGTATCAAGGGCATAATCAAATAGATTATTTCGGGGGGGGGGGGAATGTAAACGCGAATTAAATTTCCAAAGGCTATATAATCTATATTATATCAGTTTTCTAGACAATTTTTTGTTTTATTTTGGTATAATTATAGTTATTAAGCTAAGATGCATTTAAAAAATTATTACAAAATTATATTTAATAATTTTTATTTTATTTTGATTCGGGGAAAATTAATTATATTCATTTTATAAATTAAATATTTTACTTTCACTTGGGTTTTTTACAATATTTTATTTTATGATCGATTTCGATAAATTTATATCATCATTATCAAATTATTAAAAAATCATTTTTTTGTTATTATTTGATAATGATATAAATATATCAAAATCGATCATTTAATAATAATAACAATAATAATAAATCGTCTTTATTTATACCAAAAAAAAAACAATCAGTACAAGTGTAAGCGAAGTTCAGTTAGGTTGCACCTACTACTGCTCTTTCACTTAACCTATATAAAATATAACTAAATGTTAACAAAATTAACAATACAGATTGAAATATAGCTGGCAAAATTATACATAATTACTTTTATAGGGTAATACGACCATTTACTGGAAATTACATCATTATCATCAATAAATTTAATTTTAAAATGGCAAAAAGGCGTTATAAAAAATTAAAGCTTGCAGTGATTTTTCGAATTGGTGTGATGCAAGAAATTTCAGGGAAAATGGTAATTTGTTAAAAAGTCTATATACATTATATGAAAAAGATCTTTCAAAACAGCGCTTCTGTGTTTAAGAAGTAAAATTAGTCCCCAAAATCTAATATTAATATTATGGATATTTGTACGAAAAACAATTCTATTGTACAAATATTGCGGAGTACGCAAAGGAAGAATTTTGTATTAAAACATGCAACAGTGGAATGTTCTTCTATCAGCGATATCCAACAAGTTAATCTCTGCAGTTTTTCAGAAATATGATCAAATTTTCTTATACCAAATACAAGCCGAACACAAGAATTTTCGACATTTGTATACAATTTATCGGTAGCTTAGCTAAACAAGCATAAACAGCATCTGCAAAATTAAAATTACTCAACCTAGAGCATCACAAAGCATTCGTTTAGTGTTTATTGTTAATAGATTTCTACTAGCACATATCATTTTTAAGTTTAGGTATGCACGCAAAATGCATTTGCTAATATGTAACTTGTAGCGCAAGTGTACATCAATTGTTAGTCCTAGATTACGCACAGAGTCAATAGAAAGGATAGTTTCATTATTCAATTCTATATTAAAAAAACTCTTAGCTCATTCAACTAAATTTGCAGGTCCAAATATCATAGCTGATGATTTTTTTATAATTAACAAGTAATGAATGCTTCTGAAAAAAGTTCAACAAATTAATATGTATTTATATTTTGGTTTGCTGCAGCTGTGTCTTCAAGCTCAAAGGAGTACAATAATTGGAAGTCATTTTCAAATCTAGTGGCTTTTAAATATTTCAACACCTGAGTCAAGAACGATGTGTAAATGCAAAATATAAGTGGTCCCAAAACTGAGCCTTGCGGGACCACTGCCCCAATGAGAAGATAGCCAGGGATATCATTGCCAATAATAACTTTTGCTATTAATTTCCCTCAGTTCTATTAAAATAGTCATTCTGAGCCTCGTCTTTATAAATGTACCATTGAATACTTGTAAAGCGTATGGTAAGAAAAGCAAATACCAAAAATAAGTAGTAAAAACCAAAGCAAAGTGAATGAAATTTATCAAATATCTAAATTTCCCAAAAAATAACCCATTATAGAAGATAAAAGATAAAATATTTAAATATGTCCATCCTTTTGAATAACCCGATGTAAGATATATAAAATCGGAAAACTTTTTATTATATTAGAATAATTTGATGACAGCTAAAATTAATATTTCAAAGCAAAGCTAAATTTATTTGATAACTATTTATAGAATTTCTATTATTTTGATTTAGGTATATATTTACCTATTTACAAGTGGAGAACAAATAAAAAATTCAACAATATACGCAAGGTAATGAGTGTTACTGGCTCCAAAGGCTGACTCACCCGCTTATACAGCTCGCCAGGCATATACTTCTGCCGCCAGTAAAAACTCTTTTACATGCTGGTAATGTTAAATACTATTATTAAACAAGAAAATTACAAATAAAATGTAGAAATTATAATCTATTAACACTATTTTGCCCAATAATCTATCTATGTTTTAACGTCCGTTAAAAATTAAATCGCAGCACATCATTCGAGAGAGCAGCCACCACCACCGGCACTCCCTTTAAAACATCAAGGCACGTCTTCGATTAACTGACGGTGATGTGGAGTGTAGCCGAACGCGGAAGCGGCCCAGAAATAGGATGCTTAACGCAGAACACGATCCGCGCTAATAACATTACTCGTTATTACTTTAGTATGATAATCGTGTCCCATTACAAGGACTAATCGGATCCATGTTATAGAGAAGACGGCGCCATACTAAGTATGATAAAACTGCATCTCACATAAATTTAATCAATTATTTATAGTAAAACATTTAATCAATTTCTCATTAGAAGCAAAATACACCGTAACCGCAGCAATTCAAACATTTACATCATTAAATATACTTTCATCAATCAACTTCATTACTTTTATTAGTTGCGTACTTTATTACAAACAATAAAAATATTATTAGTGGTTGGTATAAAAATATAAGCCAAGCATATTTTGGAAGTTGCCTCATAAATTTTGGCTTACAGGAAATTTACGTGATGATGTTTATGGTTCTATTATTAGCCCCAGTAATCTCGGTGGATTAGAACTGTATTGATTGCGGTCGAATTCCGGAATGTATTTGTCTTCCGACCTGCCTAATAAATATAATCCTGCCATTTGCTACAGAGCACTTTGATTTTTACACTAAATGTCTATCATATCTTTTGTAGTTTTGAAATCTATTTGGTTAGTTTACATTCCTCATTAGCGGCATAATTTTATTTCTTTATTAATGCAATAATTTTAAGGGCAGGATCAAGTTGTCTAAATTTTATATCGAGAAACTCTTTTCTTCTCATAGTTTTGCATTCGTATGTTTTTATGAGTCTACTCTTCTCATTTTAATTTGTTGAAGTCATATCCAAGCAGAAAATTTTGAATCTTCGGTAATATTTGTCTCAAACAAATAATCCACAAACAGCATCATTTGGCTGAATGGCTCCAAAATCGATAGCAAAACAATCGTCGAAATTCACTTTAAAAAAAAGCAATCCTAATATAAAAGTTAAATATTTTGTAATTTTGGTTCTTCTCCGATTTTCTTGCGTTTTTCTTTGTAAAATTAACGTATTATAAATAATCATTTTATAACAATTATTACAACAGCTTTAAAAATGTATATGACAATAAAATATTAATCTAATTACTTTTAAAACAAACCAAGTTACCTAGCTATTGTTAAACGGCTTTAATTTATGTGTATATTAGTTAATCTCTTTTAAGTACCGTACTTATTTAATCATTACTGATACTAATATAAGTCTAAATATTATACATAGCTTACTCTGGCTCCAATTTTACATTTTCCTATTTTAAAAGTTAGCTTTGTTCAGCCAAATTGTGTTTATGTTCCACTTTCAAAATCATTGTTGCTTCATTTTAATTTAATCTTATGTATATTATATTTTAATTTGGTTCACCTCTGGAATCGGTGAATAATCTCAAAAGAGAACTAAACGAAGCCAACGACGTTAAATAATGTGTGGTAATAAAAAAAATACACTTTTGCGTCATAGACTTTGCTTCATCAAATTATATTGCTTATTGATGTAGCTATTATCTAATAATGTGAATTTAGATGATTGACTTTAAAGAACTACTAATTTTGAAACCAAGCGATTTAGCATTAAATATAAATTTAGTATTAAATATAACTATAATAATCAATTGCAAATTGCATAAAATGTAAAGAATTCAAGGATTCAAGGATTTACGCATGCGCTTGTGAACGGACGCTTGTGTTAGATTTAGCTGCATTTGTTTATCCTGCACCCAACACATTTTTTACACCAAATGCACTTTAGCCAAATGGACAATATTTATTCTAACATCATTTACACTAATGGAGTTTATATATTATGGTGTAGTGCACACATAGACCGACGCAACCTAACCATAACACCAATCTTCATTGAATTTTTCCGAAAGTAGTTTTTGACGTTAAAAGCTGCTCCTTCTGCTCGCCCACATAACGCACTTGTATTACTACAGATTTTAAGGATTTAGCCACAGAACTTCAATATTACGAACGTTCAAGGCCAAATCTTAAAACTACGGCCAATGCTAAATTTTCATAAATGGGTATTAATAATTAATTAACCCATTGTATTAGTTTTTTTGTTTTACCTGTAAAAAGTTGATCCATACACGTAGGAGGTATTGCAGAACAAAGGATATATTAACAAGAAAAGCGGTGTTAAAATATATTACCAGAAAATAAACCCCCTCTGGAATTTTGGAAAAACGATTTTTATTTATATAAAAGTACTTAAATTACAGTGAACCACACACATCAAACGGTTTTTTTATTGTTTATAAGAATTATTTATTTAAACTCGATCCAACATCAAACCTGTCAAGCACAGACAAAACTTTCCTTATTATCATTTTTGTTTGTTTAATGAAAATTTGTTAAATGCTCTAATAAAAAGTATTGCAATAAACAACAATGTATAAGGAATACAAAATATTGAAAATGCAATTAAATTGTTTCAACTGATATTATGCGAGTTCAAATGCAAGTAAAATGTTTAATATAACAGGTGTTTCGTAACAAAGGGGTCATAGAGTACCTAACTGGAGATAAAAACTAACTGCGTTCAAAAAATATATCGTTTGAGCTAAAAATGTCTTAGTAAAATGTTTAAGATATGTTGAATGTAAACATTTTGTTTTGAAAATATGTATAAATTGAAACTGTAGTTTGTAGACATTTTTAGTTATTTAAATATATAAATGACTTATCATAACGCATGAATCAAGTTTGTTATAAACATATGTCCATAAAATAATTTGATGCGGCCAAAATGAGTTAAGAAGGGAAGTTTAAAAATTGGCAAAGCATTATTTAAATATTTTTCCGATAAAATTTTGTTTTTGTATTAATCGGTAATCTGTTTATATATTTAAGTATTGATAGAATAATGAAGTAGTTAATTCTTAATGTACACTTTATTGATTTAAATTTTAACATATTGACAAACGCTTCTTATTCCATTATATTCTGTTGCAATTACCTAAAGCATGCTTGGTATTAATCAGATTTTAATAATTAATTCATTTTAGAATTCACTAATTTGGTAATAATATTTTCTGCATTGTTTTTAAAATAAGTAATCATTTAAATATTTTAATTACAAAGTTAAACTACTTATAATTAAAATTACATTTTTTTTTGCTACTGGTGGTCTGTCTATATTACACCCTGCAAATCTCAAATCTTTAACGTTAAAAAATGTCTGAATTTTCTATGGCAGATCGCCCTGTATATACAGGGTTGTCCAGCGCACTTGTCCATCCCTTTTAAAATTCTTTCAACTTTTTGAGGAAATAATATCTGGAATTATACTAACCTCTATCAATCGAGATCAAATTCGAACTCGCCGCACCCCCTATATGGTGGGGGGAGTAGCTTAAGAGTTGCGTATTTTTTCCCGTAGAATTAGAAACTGCAATAAAAAATAGGGGTTATCTTAAGATAAATAAATCAACCAGAAAGAAGAGGGGGAACTTTGAAATCTTAAAATAACCCCCATTTAATTGCATATTCAGATTCTACAAGGAAAAATATGAAACTTTTGTATTCAACACTTTTCTCATTGATAGTTGTCACTATAACCAAAACCAGTTTTCAATTTTGCTTATTCTCAATTACAGCGCTATCTATCACGCAAAAAGAAAAGTGTTTCATATAAAAATTGCATATTGTAAAATATAAAATATATAAAATTAAATAAAGCAGATGTATTACTTCTCTTGAAAAATTTCATGATTCAATCAATTTTCATGAATCAATAATTAATGTAAGCCCCTATTTTTGGAACTAACTCATAGGCAACTTGCATGATAAACCAGCGATATGTTTAAACAACTTTAGTTTGAAATTGGTCATAGTTGTTGGAACACAAAACTGTTTTGGGGCTAACGAAACCTATACATTGCATTAATTTGTAGACCCCTTGCTGCAAAAAGGAATATAGTTGTAAGGTATGCCACAATGAAGAGGAAAATCACATTATATATTCAGCATTGATACAGGAATTAATCTGCAGAAGTTGCAATAAACAGCAGGATGTTGCTCATAATTGCAAAAATTGTTTTGTTAAATTTGGACAAGTAAGTTAATTTTCGTAAAATAAAAATAAAAAATATAAGTAATCATTGATTATCCTATTTTTGCAGTATTCATGTCTTGAATGTAAAATATTCGATGAACCCAAACAACAATATCATTGCAAGCAGTGTGGCATATGCAGAATAGGACCCAAACATTTATATTTCCATTGCACTAAATGTAATCTATGCTTAAGTAATGTACTTAAGAATAATCATAAGGTAACGTTTTATTCATTTAGTTCATAGTTTTAATTCATTTATAATATGTCAGGTATTCTATTCACTATGGCGGAGATTTAAAAACAATTTTGTATCATCGAAATTGATTAATTAATAAAAAAATAATCGTAAAACTTTAACATATGAATATAATCAATATTTGATGTCCGAATATGTTGGAATTCAATAATCATTCTGAAAATTATAAAATTAAAGCTCCACAAATATAATAAGAAAAGTATTTTATTCAACTTATCTTATTCACAAATCATATTTCGATATCTATGTGTCATTCTTATTATATTTGCGGAGTTTTAATTTAATAATTTTCAGAACGAATATAATTCAGTTTTTGATGAAATCAGCAGAAAATATTTGTTTAAGTACACTAATATTCAATATTAATAATATTTAACATTTTTATGTAAATCGTTCAAAATATTGATTTTAAAGGGATATTTTTTATTATACTGTTATTGTTTGATTCAACTCTTTTTCATTTAGAACGATTCTTTTCGTTGAAAGTAAACGGCGAGTTTAGCAAATCGTCTCATTTATTGGATTGTGTGTTTATAGACAACTAAAGACTTAAATATGAATAGAAGTTGTAGTTTTCTTGGTTACTGTCTAAATAAATTTTGCATCTATCAACATTGAATTCTAAAAATAAAGTGATTCCTAATAAATTTAAGTTTTATATTTAATCTAGTCGAATAACCTAATACAAAGCTAGGAAAAATACTAAATACCCTCTATTATTTTGCTCAATGGAAATTTTTCTAAATTTTAACTTAACAATAAGTTGAAAATTGGTTTTTCAGTTTCTACTGATTAGTTAAACTCAGGAAAACTGTTTTTTTGGTCTCTTGTATTTATCAAATGTTAGTTATGTCATGATGAGAAAATATGTTTGAAACTTAATGAAAAGATTATCAAAATATATTTTTAAGATTACAAAATAAAAATTCTTAAATTATTGCAGTGTGTGGAAAATGTCACCAGAGATAATTGTCCTGTTTGCATGGAAGATCTGCACTCATCCAGAATTTGCTTAAAATTACTTGTTTGTGGACATTTCTTGCATGAAAAATGCCATAACGAGTTAGTGGTGACAAACAAAGATAGCTGTCCCGTATGCAGGGCTCCTTTGGCATTGAAACCACTGGACCGAACATCTCCAGTATATCCTGCACGAATGCCATTCCAAGTACCCACTTCATCAAAAAAATAAACTTCTCACTCTTTAACATTAACATTAATATTTAAAAAATAATTCTTTAATATCTACTTAAAAGCATTTTAAAAATGATTATATTATGTTCTATTAACAATTTCAATATTTGTAATTAATTTTAGTTAATAACCATAATAAATAATAATGTAGAAAAATGTTATAATATGTAATTAATATATTATATAAAGTACACTTAATAAAATAATGAAAATGAACAAGAGCAGTATTAAAATTATCCTCTACAATTGAAAATACATACGCAGTAAAAAGTTTAATTACAAATGAAATCAAACTTTTATAAATAACATATTACAAAGCACGTTTAAGTGGAAAATGATATTTGCTGTAAAACTAAATGTAAATATACGAGTTTCTCTTACCTGAATTAAAATTATATTTGCATTCATGTCTTCTAAGAGATGTTGAATACTTTTGAAAATCATACCCTAGAAAATACAAACTATCGAGAAAATTTCAATATTTTTTTATTAAAATCAATATGTGATGAATGTATATAATTTTCGTTTTGAAACTTCAAATAAAATAAACTCCCAATAACAATAAACTACAAAAAAAGATGGATTACAATAAGAATAAATTATGTTGTATATTTACAATGAATGGAATAGATGGAACAACATTCTTTAACATCTTCCTCCTCCCCGGTTACAAATATTCTTATACTGCATAAGTATAGTAATAAATGAGTTATTTACTCTTCTTTCAATAAAATATCTATAAATCTCTAACAATATACAAAATAACTATTTGAACTTGTAAACAGGTTTCGTTATTATTATTTCTTTTTTAATGAAAGTCAACAGCCTTGGATTGTGTAATGCCACGTTTCCGTAAAGTTTCATCCATTCGTAACTGTTCCTGCTGTAAGTGCATTCTAACTGCACCAAGTTGAGTTAAAATACTTCTACCGTGACCATCTGAATGATCCCCATGATTTATTATATTCTTTTGTACTGCCGGTATCTATAATCGATCATTTTACTTTGATTTTAATTGGTTCAAACACAATTTAACACAATAGAGAAAACTTGGATAGACATTAAAAGTTTATTATCACTTTGGCTTCAAAAACAACACTGAACAACGCAGGTTACATCAAATATATGTTTTCCATAAAATAATTTCGGGAATGGATTATACACTATTAGATTGAATTAGCAGCTACTGTAATTGACATATTTTAACATAGTCGAACTACATAAATCAAATAAATATTTAATATGTCACCATCAACTACAACTACACCACAACTTTAGATGAATTCATCCATCTTATATAATTTTATTAAGTCTGCACATCAAAATATATGCGATTGTGATTTATGAATGATATTGTTTTTAATAAAAAATACTTATGTACATTTATTGATTATTTATTATTTCATGACAATTTTTAGTCATTTTCCAGACTTTTGATTCTTTTAAATAAGACACTAATTCAATAGAACTTTGTTGTTAAAATTTAGCAAAATCTTTTAAAGTAACTATATTTTTTCTAATTGGAAAAATATCACAATTATTTGATATATTTATTAAGAATTAGTAATATTATTTAGAATTTTAGAACATAATTTTTATGTTGTGAATGTAAATAAACTGGTGACTCATTTATTACTATTAGTCCAATAATATACAATCCATTTAGTTTATATTGTGTTGTACTTTTTATCAATTACGCTTATAGAACATTGTGGAAGACTTTAGTCAAACAAATTATCGAAGAAAATATTAAATTGTGTAATTAGATGAGAATTAATAATGGAAAACATATAAGTGGTGTATAATAAGCAGAGTTTGTGCTTTGTTCAGTAGAAATAAGTGGTGTTAAGAATGGAAGAAAGTTAGTAAGGAAGAGTATAAGAGCTGTAACCGTAGGCTGATCTTACCTGCCACTTATCCTCTAATTTACGCACAGCGTCCGAACTGTGCCTAGTTGAATTAACTGCTATGGAATTTTTAAGTTCCCTAGCAACAGGTGAATGCGCTTTCAATACAGGAATTGGCAGGGAATCATCAAACCTACTCGAACTGCTCCTCCTTTGCAATTTGGGGCTCCGCCTTATCAAGCTCAGATCCTGCTGCGTTGCGCTGTGCCGTCGCTGCACTCTACTCAAGCTATCGTTGATAGTTAAAGCCTCTAATCTATTTAAAGCTTCCTGTTGCTTTAACGAATCTATTCTACTTAACGAATCGTAACGACTGAAAGAGTTTTGTCTACCGTAATTATAACTATTGTAATTTTCCGCAGGGACATTTAAAGAGTCCATACGGTTGCGTAGGAAAGTGTCGTAACGTGAGTTATACCTGCTTGTGGGATCCGCGAACATCGACGTCGACGGGATGTTGAAGGAGTACGGATTACGGCGGGATACTGGCGGGGAATAATGGGACAACTTTGAGGCCACAGTGGTGCTTCGTAAATTAGAAACGCTACTCTCTGAATCGGTGTGTTTCCTATATCCGCGGCTTTGCATTTCCTGCTTTCTTGTTGCATAATCGTCACTATTTCTTCTATACTGTAAATTAAAACAAATTACTTGTTAATATCCTATCAATACTGAATGAAAAAAATTATAAAAAATATACACAATAGTCATTAAACGACTTAAAGACAAACAAAAAAATCTCATCACTGCAATTTTTAAAAAATTCAATACAATTTTAAAGAATCGTTTACAATATACTAACAATATTGTTAGATTAACAAATTGGTTGGGAAGCGTGGATCTAACAATATTATTAGTTTAGTTATAAACAATTCTTTTAACGTTTTAAAAATTGCATCAAAGAAGGAAGCTTCTATGGTCACAAAATGAATTAAATGTAAACCTAACCTAACCTAACAATATTGTTAGGTTAACAAATCGGTTGGGAAGCGTGGATCTAACAATATTATTAGTTTAATTATAAACAATTCTTTTAACGTTTTAAAAACTGCATAAAAAAGGGTGCTTCTATGGTCACAAAATGAATTAAATGTTTTAATCTCAAAACTATTTTTCTTTCCTGGTTGTTCTTATGAGCTGATGACAGCTCACGATGAAAAACAACTTATAGTAATATAAAATATGTATTCAAAATTTCTGAAAACTGACTAAATTAACTTAGAGACTACAATATTCAGTAATGATATTACTATTGCTAATAATAAAACAAAAAAATAAATAACAGGTTGCGTTCGGTTCCCTAATTGGTTGTGTTTGCACTCAGACTGTTTGGAGATACTGTAATTTTTGATTTTCATGAACATTGTGTAATATCAAATGGTATTTTTGATCAATATTTTTTTGATTCTCTATGAGTCTAAGAAAAAGTTATAAGGGGCAGAGGCGGGGCCCAATCTATCCCCACCACTCAATATACATGAGCATGACTTTGTAAATATCAACAGCTGAAATACTTACGCACACATAGCAATAAAAAAATAACAAAGGCAATTTTTGTAAATATCTGCTTTTACTATGAAAAGAATCAACAAAATTATTTACATCTGTGTAAAAAGCACATAAATCTTATCACACATTAAAGTGATCAACTCTTTGGGTACAGATTTGTTTGTTAATATAAAAAGTTTAATTTGTTGATGATATATAATAGATTTTATGTAACAATTCTGAACCAATTATTTTCAGAAAATCAAGAATAAGCTATTTAAATCAAGTTTTAATTCAGTCAATGAGACAGACTTGTCATCTGTCAGTTCGACAAAACGTGTGCATGACGAGTGACAAATGTTAAATGTATCTGCAGGGTACTTACTAAAGTTTTAATTGCAATATTCACTTCAAACACCACATAAATCGACAATGAAAACAGGTTTTTTTTTATACCGAAAAATTTATTATTTTGACTTATGTGGTTTTTGATATGCAAATGTTTCAATTGTTTATTGGATTTAAAAATAAGATTTTTTACTTTTAGGTAAAGGGTCTCCTAAATTCAGATGCATTGTACAGGTGTTTTTTTATCAATAAATAGATGAATAAATGATAAAAATTCTTTTAACTGCAAAGATGTGCAGTTTCTTGTCATTTAAAAAGTTCCAGTTCATTCTGAAGATAATCGTAAAAAAATAAAAATTTTGTTTTTATAAAATACTCTTATTTGAAATTTATCAAAAATTGTTTTAGACAAAAGTCATATGAATTTGGTAAGAGAAAGTTGGATATGAATTTAAAGATGCGTGTCAGTTATGAGTTTCATAATTTCAAACAATTTTTCTTTTGCGATTTTTAGTAAATTTTAATAATATATAAAAAAATTATTCAACAAAGCTATAGTTAAATTTTTAGTTGCAATTATTAAAAAACCAGAAAAAAAATGACGAAAAGTTGCTTATACAATGGTAGTTTTATATTAGCTCTAAAAATGAATTTTTCATTTACAAAATTCAAATCAAATGAGTAGTTTCGGAGGAGTAATATTACAGAAGGTTTTTAGTAATTTATTCATTAAACATTTAAATTGGCAATGTTACTTGCTATTTATACAAATATATTTAATCGTTTATTAAAATAGTTGTTCTGATTAAAGTTTTCTTTCAGGAGATAAACACAAAAGAAAAATTGCATTAATTTAGGCAACTTGTCATACTGACACACGTGTGTACAGCATATGCATTTTATCCTGAGCTCTGACTCTTTGATATTGCGATTAGTTAGGTGGGAGAAAATACGCCAATCGTGAAACTTGTGAGAGAAATGTACACGCAGTTTGCTTAGGAAACTTCGCAGTATTCCTCCAGTTTTGACTTAAATATTTGGAAACATAATTTTATCTCTGAAGTGGGAGTATACCGATACTCTGTCTGTCATGCTGCTAGGACCCTTCCACCCAGAATCCAGTTTAAAATGCATGAGGTGTATCTTGCAATTATTGCATACAGCGTGATTGTATCAGTATCAGTTATTGCGTTTTTACTTTTCGTTTCTACCATACTTCATACTACTTTTTTTTAGTGAAGTAAAAATGGAAAACTATTGAAATTTTACAAAAGAAAAACTAAATTTAGCAAATAGAAGAAATGAAACTAAGGCTCTATGAATGCTTGAAATAGATGTATTATTTGCAATTGAACAAAATATATTACAAAATAATCAAAACAACAAATAGAAATTAAATAAATAAAAAATAATCGTATATTTTTCAATTTTTTCAAAAACATATGGATTTGTTAACCTTTATATGTTAGATAGGAGTAAACAAATTGTTACCAACATAATTTATGTCATCAATATATTCAATTAATATTTGCAGAATTTTAACATATATTTCATAATAAATACCAAACCTGTATTCTCAATTGAATCTTTCGCATTCTTTAATTCAAATTAATCCTAAATAATGTGTTTATGTCCCGTTTTGCATTAAATATTAATTTAATTGCTATTTTTTAAAGAAAATTACTCATTTCTTATCGCCAACTTAACCAATTTTAACCATCTTCCGGGGGGCACAACTAGAGCTGGTTTGCAAGATATTTTGAAAATTTCATGCATCTAGCTTCTAAACTTTTTGAATTATCACACATACATACAACAGACATTTTTCTAAAAACCATTTGATCGAATTAGGGGACCATAAAACGTATATTTCCGTTAAAATCTTGATTTTGAAATTTTGAGGTGGGACCTTTACTTTTCCTTTAGGAAGGAAAAGTAAAAACTAATTTTACTGAGTAACAAGTGACTTTTCATATTTTCTAACCTATTGGCAGATGTCAATTTGAGCGAATCGGTATGATTTTTAAAGACCTTATTATACTATAAAAAATGTATTTATACTAGATTTATGCGAGCATAACTGTACATCAGAATATATGAATGTTTTGAGAAATCATTACACCAAGACAATAGGAAATTGACATTTTCACTATGAATCAACTCTCCCTTCAATCGCAAACTATAGTAAGTCTATGCGAGTCTAGTATGCATAAAATTTAATTTAATGTATATAGGAGAACCAACATTCATAATAAAGATAAATCTTTCTGAAATAACTTGATTCAAATTTGCTACCAGTGTATCAACACTCTGGGACGCATGCACCTATCTGTAACGCAAAGACTCACTTGGCGTCGCACAACAAGCAATAATAAGGTGAAATAATTTTGTATATATATTAATGCTATGTAAAAAAGGTAGAGCCGTCGCGGGACGCTTGGTAGGTCAAACACCAAAATCCATTTTCCACAGGAAGCTGTACATTTTGTTACTCCGTATTGTCATTGTCACTCATGATATTGTTTGTTACTGTCACTAATATAGTTCGTGTTATCTGTGCAAACTTAATGCTGTTGAACTTTGCATGACTACCAATGGGAGGATGGCACATTCGTCATGTTTCACATAAAAAATGTATTGATTATACACAAACATGTAAGATAATATACTTCATAGTAACCAAACAAATGCTATGTTTAAGAAGGATGTGCGCAAGGTGACAAAAACACTGTTCACAATAAGCCACCTATTGTGCACATAGCAAAATATAAAGTTAGATAGACACAAATTGATATCCCCTCTATAGTTAAAATATACACAGAGATCATAGAGATACCGCACTCTGTATAATCTATTTATTACTTTAGAATGATCTAAAATTCTCTTTTAAAAGTTTATAAACACTTGCATGCCCAAAGTCGATACTTACCAAATTATTTGAATTCATGGTGAATATTAAAATCCGGAGAACACTATAAATCAAGTAATTTTTTTGTTAAATACATGATAATATAAGAAATTTAATTTTCTATAGTCTCCTGTAAAACATTTGTTTTTTAACATTTATTATTTTCTAGTAAAAATAGTCACTTATCTTCAAGTGTTTTAAAATTGATCTATTTTAATACTATAGGCAGGCATTGAAATGCGTCATTTTATTACAGTGCAAATATTTTTAATTTTGTTACTAGTAATGAAACATTTTAGTACACAAAAACACCACTAATAGGGTCAATAATTTAAAGTACATAATGTCAAAGAAAATGCTCCCAGGTTATAATATTGTTGAGTGGTAGCCAATTCATTGTAATAATTAATTATAACTGAAATTATTATCACACAAAATATATTTAATATTTCAATGTAGGTATCAATAATATTTTATGATGATATATAATATAAATGTGTTATATTACAAAATTACTAAACCAAGAGAATTAATTTATTAAGATTAATTAATTTTAATTTTATATAAACATTGTACTGGTGTAACGTTACATGAGAATCCATATTATATTTATTTCATATGTAAATATGGTTGTTTACATGATATTTATATTAGCAAATATTAAGAACCAATAGATGGTGCTTTTGTCAATCATTTTTATAAATAAAAAGGCCAACACAAGACATTTCTGTCACCAGCTATTATGTAAAAATGCAATACTAACTACTGAGCTACTTGGTCACCTTTAATTTCATGTATCATAAAAAACAAATTATAGCAATTACCGGATTTTTGTTGTATCACCCGGTATATAGGAATCATCAAAATTACCAGAAGACATAATTATTATTTCTTAGATGTAAACAATCATCTTTTAAATATATTTTTCCGTCGATCATGTATTAATGCCAAGGGGGTGTGTGGAATACATATTATTTCTATAGAAAATAAAAAATCGATGTTTCGTGTGACGGCCTCAATAATACATATTGTCGAATCAAATTTAAAAGGGTCTTCTGCTCATTATCTACTATTACAATTCAATTTGTTTTGGTTTTGGACGCCTTATTGTTACTAAAAATTTTGATCCCAAATCTTTTATATCATCCTTTTTAAATTTTAAAAGTTCATCTTTCCTTAATGCACCAGCCACTCCGAAAATAAGTGCAAACTATAGAATAATATATTATTACAGTAATTTAACTTGACGAACAATATACCTTAGTCATTAAGAAACGGCTGTGAGCAATATCAGAAGTAAATGTTTGTACTTGCTCTTTTTCAATTACTTTTTTGGGATGTAGTTTTCTTTTTGCCGTTTAATGAACATAACTAATTTATTATACTTGTTTATATCGATATCGCGATTTATATTTAAAGTTGCTTTAAGCATAGAATATTTTGGCCATAAGCTTGGGATTATGCCTATTATACCTGCAATATCGGAGAAATATGCAAGTAATACTGTCTCCGAATACTGCATAACTCCCTTCTCTGTACACCACGTAATAAATTCTTTATAAGACTTCTCATAAAAAACTTTGCTTTGGGGAAGTAAACTTATACAGGCCACATTGGCACTGTCTAGAACTTCCTGTGGGATGTTTTGATTATTCATCACTCGAATGACAGATTGTAATTTTTTGTTTTGACGTAATGAATATCATGGCAATTTGATAAATGTATATTATTATATTAAAATTCGAGGTTTTGTCATAGAACAAAATTAATAAATTTTTGCTATTTTAAGGAATGATTGATGGAATAATATTGTAATCAACGCAAGTGTTAATGGCGATTAATAATAACAACAAATTAAAAAATGTTTCAGTTATTAATCGCTGTCATTAACACTGTCGTACTAAATAACTATTTTATGTACAGGAAGAATGTTCATTTAATTATGAAAATTTTGTAACTTTTTCTTTTTCAAATAGAACACATTATTTTTATTTAATTGATTTGTTTTTATATTATTTGGTTTTATTATCCATTTGGTTAAAATAAAAGTGTATGCATGTTATAAAACAACAATTTCTACAAAGATATTACAATTCAAAAATATAAAAAAATACATTCTGTTTCTATTTTAAAAAGAAAAGCTTACTAAATTTTTAATAAAAAATATTTAAATAACTTTTAACTTTTACTAACCCAATGTATTTTTAAAAACTATACTGTACATGTAAAAACGATCTTGTGTTTGAAAGAGCGCAGTGCATACGATTTATTTACCTCTCGATCTGACGCAGTATGTCAAATGTACCGCATGAGTAGCATTATTATTTTATGCTATTTAATTTTAATAAATAGTATTGCTATGCGCTCCCGTTTGACACACTGTGTCAGAGTAAGTAGTGGATACATCACACCACAGGTATCTCAGTCCGAATAAAAATCATTAAGGCTCGTTTGCCAGCACCACTTGAAATATAATTCCAGAGATATAGTTCAGTGGACCAACCCCGTATTATATTTGTGTTTTTTTTTTCAGTTGAAAAACTTGTCAGAAATTGAATAAATGATTTAACAATAAAAGTCCTTCTGAAATATTTATCAACTTCTATGTGACATTCCAGATGTCATAAAACAAAAATACATTTATTATTACATAAAATAGAATCAAACCGAAAGCGTATAAAAATATATGTCCAACCTGTTCTCTTCTATTTCGTCTTTGTTCATCCCTGAGTTGTTCTTCTTGCATGCGTAGAAGTTGTTGTTCAAGCCTCCTATTTTCTAATTCCTGTTCTCTTCTTTCTTGCTCCTCCCTCATTTGCTGAATTCTTCTTTTCTCTTCGATCTGTAAACGCAATTCATTCTGATACATTTCTCTCTTGATGCGTTCCTAAAATATGAAATTAAAAGCCATAACAATAAAATAAGCTCTACATTTTGGTGCATCTACAAATAACTTCCTCACATTGCAAGAAAATTGCAAAGCGTTTTGAAACCAATCTTGAATACAAAATAACACATATAACATTATAATATTTTTTTATAAAACAGCCAACAGCCATCACATCGTCCATATTGCATTAATAAAAAAAAATTGTGAGGAAGCTTTTTAAATTAAAAAAAATTTATAAAAACTAACCCTTTCAAGATCATCGGCTCTATCGGTGTAACTAAATCCATCTAATAAACTTGCCGGTGGTACATAACTATGTTTCAAATCCGATAAAAGTCTTTCTGAAAAATGAAAGAATATTTTTTTTTATAAATATAACAATTTTGGTTACATTTTAAGTTTGCATTGTTGAAATTTTTACCTCTAGGGCTATCGGTTCTCCTATTAGTAAGTATTCCTCGTGGCTTGTCCATTTCGGCTTTCAATAAACTATTATGTGCGGCTGTAATTCTCTGATCTAATCTATGAAGGACAGGACTACGATTATTGTGCATCACACTATTATGGGTATCGATTGTAGAAGGACTAAGATCCTTTTCGGCAGTATTTGTTTTCTGGTAAGTCGGTGTGTATTGTATCTACAACAATAGAGACCTAACATTCACATTCCTTACATTTATTTACATAAAAGGAACAATCAAAATGGAAATGAAAGAAATTATGATTTAATTGGCATAGAATATTGAAGAAGTTTACATCAAGAAATGACAAAATATATTACAAATGTCATAAAAACCTTATTAACAATTTCATTCAACATTTTATGCCATTTTTGTTAGTTGTAGGGTTTATAATGCATTTGCAAATTAAAATTACAGCAAGGGTCAGGCAATTAGCATACCAACTCTTATGGTGCAAATTAATAAAATTATTCAAGCAAAGCTCAAAATTATATTGTTATACGTTTTATTGTATACATTAAATTATGAAGGTATTATATATCTACTTATTTATAATGCATTAAAATAAACAATAGGGGCAGATTTTACCATATCATGTTTCGTGTGCATATAAATCAAGTTATCAATCATTTTTTTTATAGTGGATTCGAGATTGATATATCATATTTCACATGAGTTTGGCATAATAAAATAGCAGGAACAGGAGAAAACTTTTTACATAAATTTATTGTAAGTTTGTTTTATATTCTGAATATGAAATTTTGACTTTATTAATTTATTTATATTTAAAATTAAAATAGTCTAATATACTCATCAAATAAATTTAATTCTTATGCATTAATTAACAAATATAAATTATACAGAGTGAATCTGGATGAATGTAAAACTGTTAATTTCTATATTTTAGACTAAATTAAAAAAATATTCCAATAAAAATTTTATTATTTTCAATAAACTATGTTAATATTTAAATATTAATTTAATATTTGATTTTTTAGATATTTTTTGAATGAATCAAAAATGAAGTATACGATAAATGGTATACTTCATTTTTGATCAGCTTGTATTTTTCATAGCGTTGATAGGGCCAGAACAAGAAAGAAAATATATTGAACTTCATTATTGAACTTTATTTCAAAACACTTTCAATCAAATACATATTTAATTATGTCAATCCAGTCGAGCATTATTCTGTTTTTTAATAATATGTGATTAAACAATATAAAATAAATAAAAAACAAAAACAAAAAATAAAACAAAGAAAACAAAATCTATTTTTGATGTTTTTATTGAAAATTAAAAAGATGTGAGAAAAATGAATTAAACAAAAACAAAAAAATAACAAAAAATCACACAGAATGAAAGAAACGGAAAGCAAAACAATAAAAAGTTTAAAAAAAAACAAAGACAAACAACAGATTAAATCGCTTAATTTTCAATTTTCTCTTCAGATTTTATTTCATGAACCAAAAAAAAAACAAACAATAATATCAAAAAGACGAAGTTAATTAAAAACCAAAACAAAATAAGAAAATTAAACAAAATAGTAATAACCATTGTAAAAAGTCACACAAATTTGATAATAAATATGAAAAAATTGTTATATCTAACAAACGTTTGTTCTATTGAAAAAATCACTTAAAATTAATTTGTTTTAGCAATGCATAATTTAAAAAATCATTATGTAACTATAACTTAATAACATTAATCAATTTTCAGTTATTGTCAATTTGAATGGTCACATTATGATTACATTTTTTACAAGTACCAAGTGATAATTAAAGCTGAAAATATATTTTGAAGTTTAATCAGGAAATATGTTGAAAATCATTAACTCAGTGTCGATTATTAAGTTAATATATAATAGAATCCGTATTTTGTATCAGTTTTTAATGGTAGATTAACCGTAGCGGAGATTATTGTAATAATAGTAGTACCGTGTTATAATAAAAATGATTAATAAATTTCTGTTTTTAGGTGATGCAAATGTTTTAGATGCAGGTTATTAAAACAAGGATTTATAAGTACAGAAAAACCTCGATACAACAGATCTCTATTTAACGAACTTCAGATGTAATGGACAAAAAATCCGGTTAAATGTAAAAAAAAATTAAAAATGTCTTGTTAATATTATAAATGCTTAAATTCAAGTGTTGCCGCATATAAACAATTTTTAGCAAAATAAAACAAAACTGGATTCCTTTTTCAAAGCAGGATTACCGAAAGCACTTCACGATGAGTATCCGAAGTCAATTAAATAGAATTTGTTGGTTGTGTTTTGTATTTATTTATATCTAAATAGTATTTAAAAAAACTTTTTTCATTTATTTTAAACCTATTTTTATATAATGGACTTTCGGATTTAACGGATACCCCCTCCCCCCAATTAGTCAGTTATATCAACGTTTTACTGTATGTAGATATGAAGAAACATAGCAGTTTTTACAAATAAAGTTTTATTTAAACAATCTGTCAGTTTTTGTTGTTGTAAGTATCTCTTTCAAGGTTTGTGTACAATAACTTTATTAATTTTTAACAAATAAATTATATTGTAGCAGTAAGTGCGACTGTTTCATTTCATATTACATGTAAATATTAAACAGTATATTAACTATAAGATGGCCGACTTGTAAATGAGCTTTTATAGAACTCATTGATAATGAAATACAAAGAAAAATTATTTTAAATCGGGTATGAAAGGGATATGTTAAATAACACCAATTTGAATATTAAAAACTAGAAATATAAAATTAAAATAAAATAATGACAAAAAATTAATAAAGATTTCCATTTGTTTAATAGTTGTTCACTTTATGCATTTCTGTATGTCTTTAGTTTGCATTTTCTTTCAATAATTTTTTTGAAATTTATCTCGGTTTGTTTAAGACCTAATACGTATTTTCTATGAAAATGTGCATGTTCTGCCTAGCTCTATCGCCAACTATGCTTTACATTTGTAAATATAGGTCCCTATGATATTTTTTTAAGATGTTGACCTTACTGAATACAAATTATGATTATTATTGTTAGCAAAATCTTTACGAGTTGGGAGATAACGTTGTTACATAACAATATCTCTGTAATAGATTGTATCTATATTTCTGTTATTCTAGAATAGGTAACATTAAATTAATTATATAGAATATTTTTTCAAAAGGGTCCACCTTAGATCTTTTTAATTTTGTCCCGATTATGTGATACACAACGGTAGAGCATTTTTGAAAAAAAAAACACTGTGTATAGCCTTGCTAAATAGTTGTGAAATGTAACAAATAATTTATTAAACTTGCCTTATGCTTGTCTGACATTGTATAGTGTATATATATTGTATCAAAAGTTGTACAGCATATTGAAATGCGGCATTCCATTGGCTGAATTGAAAACAGCAACCAATGAAATGCGCGTATTTCAATAAACTGTACAACTTTTGATATAATAAATTGCATAGTGTCAGACATGCATTTCACAAACTTTAATTATTTATTGTTTAATTTGTGCTTTCTGTCGTTTATCAATCTATCTATCAATTAAATCAATGAGCTCTAAATTTTTATTCAAACAATTCTGAATAACAAAGTAATGCAATTAACAATATGAATATTGTAAGTAATAGTAATTTATAATTTTTAATTTTTAAATGGAACCTAAGTAGAGCAGTGGATATGAAATCCAAGTTATGAGTTTGGTCCCCACCCCAGGTGAATTTTTGAAAGATTTAGTGCAAAATGGATTAATAATGGTAAAAATTTAGTAATTATTTTATACTAATTTCAATTAACAATGTCAACATATGCTGTCAAAATTGAAACATGCAACTTCAAGTTAACAAAATTGATGACAGAACTTAATTACTCTGATTAATGGACATAAAAGACAATTTCTATAGAAAAAAAGCAAATGCCTAAAATTTCAAAATTCTTTATAAAAAACATAGGGTAATTACATCTGGTTAAACTGCAAGTGGGATTGTTAATATAGTTAACCCGATAAATAGATTATAACAAATTATGTATATTTGCACACAAAAATTATTGAATATTCTTGATGGTTTATAATAATAACCATTAAAAATTTGTATAATACAAAAAATTTAAATATTAAATGTTATCCAACATTACAATAAACTTCAATATCAAAATACTCAAATTCAAATAAATCTAAATCAAAGAAGAGAAGTTGGCAACTACATTGTCCTGTTTTAATGCATGATTTTCTATATTCTATATAATCAATAAAACTTTAATACAGACATTAGTTCCCGCATAGATAAATCATTGCTTGTATAAATATTTAATCTTCTTGTGCACGATACAGTATTGCTTGGTAATTTATGATCTAATTTTCTTCACATGTAGTATTAATAATTCATTTTCTGTAACCATTAATTCTTGGGTGTAGAGATTGAGATCTTTATTAGTTGTAAGCACACCACCTGTAGCTACCCAAAATGCAGTGTTTACATTATAAAAGCATGCTTTATATGTGCTCACACCAACCCTATTAATATATACACCCAAATTACACTTACCAATTGATTATCGATATTTTGTATATCAGTTTGCACCGACTTATGATAACCGGGAGATAATTTTACTTTAAACTTACTAGACGTGCTTTTAATACGTTCGTTCCTCTGTAAATGCAAGACACGTGAATAGGTGAGAATACGAGCAAAATGTGATTCATTAATCATGTCATGAAAACAGAACAAAAATATTTCAAAATGCATAACTTACATTATTTATATGATCTTTGTAGTCTGATTGACGTTGCTTGAAGAGCAAACGTTTCCGCTGTTCGTATTCCCCAAGTCCCAGGTAAGGAGCCGCATTCACTCTCAACTGTGGGTTGTTTGGACTGTATTCGCCGTAGCGCAACATTGCACGACCACTATTATAGTCATCCTATAAAATGGTAAATTCATCACTATATATAGAGCCACCTACTATTCATTAAATGTTTTATAAAATCAAGTCTGTAATGTTTTAAATTGTGTGGGAGAGCTAAGCAAATTTATGATCAGGGCAAGGTCAAGGTTCACAAAATCTTTATTTGGGTTAATGGGTATGTGTAACAACATTCTCTCAATAGGGGAGGAAGTTACTTGATGCCAAAAATGTCAAGTTTATTTATAATGTTCCTTCTTGTGCCTACAAAAACATTTTCAACTCAACCATTCATATTTATTATTTATATATCAATACTAAATTTAATAATTGTACCAGTGTAAATATTTTAAAATTCTTCATATTGAATTTAAAATGATTAATCTATGTAATAACAGTATCATATACTATTATAGAATATAAGGTACTAATCAATAAACTGAACTAAGTGAGAAAAAACTATGAGTTACCTGGGCAACAGATTTGTATACAACTTGAACTAGTGCTGTTTACATTGTAATTAAAATGAAAATAAACCACGCAATTTAATAAAATAAGAACTTGTTTATTAATTGCTAAACCATTAACTAAACTTTTACATATTAAAAAATATTGTTATGCTGTTTATGCAGTTCTTTTCGACTTAGGCGCCCTAAATGGGATTTTACCATCTACTTTAGTCTAAATAAAAATACGTCAAGTTACACGGCATTTTTAGATTTTCCGGCAAATTTACGAACGATTACGTGTTTTAGATTTTTTATGAAGACTGCTGTTATTATGCTCCAGATAAATTTTTCAAAGTTAAAGCTAAAAATGACCAAAACTAGAAAAATCTAGTAAAGTAACTTCTGATAAGTCATAGAAAGCAAAAGAATGCTACTAAGATTCCTGAACCAAACCCCCTGACATTTATTCTTTAAAATGGAATTGCCCATATATAATTTAAAATAGGTTTTAATTCCAACTTCTGTAAAAATCGTATATTTATTGTAAAATAATAATTTAAATGGCTTGGAACATAAAAGGTATAAATACAAAATTTATTTTTATAGTTTTAAATTAATTAATAAACTAGTCAAATTAATAGGTAATTATACTTCTACTAGTTGCGCAATATACCTTTGTCCTTTTTGCAACAAAAACATTTAATTGGAGATCTTACTTACATGTAAATTCAACTGTTTTATTTGGAGTTTGCCAGTCACAAAAATTATATATCTGTGGTTAAGCGCCAATGAGTATTAAATTGACAATAATTGAACTAAATAATTATTGAGCAATAATAATACTCATTATTATATAATAATTATGTATACACATATAATATAACAAAAGTTAAGTATGCATTGTAGTTATACTTTTATAATAATATAATGTAGTATTTGATTATATAATAATTAAAACTTATAATATTAATACCAACAGATATTAGTATTAGTATTAAAAGTTTTTGATACAAAAATATACAACATTGCAATACCCAAAAAGTTGTTTCATTTAGATTGAAACCAATTATAAAAATATTTTAAATTGATATTAATTGTGACTTTTTCACAACAATTTTTAAAAGGACAATAAATAAGTATTCTATACAAGTGTACAAAATGAAGTAAAAATGTTGTGATTTGCAACAAATGTTGATCATTGTTTTTTGTAATATTTTCATACTGTGTGTTTATAGATGGGATTACCTATAGGAAGAAATGAATTTAAAAATTTTTTTAAATTAAAAAAATAAGTATGTGGTCTTGGTCTGCTTATTAAACTCTATCTGCTTTTTCAAGAAAAATTTTATAGCAAAATGTGAGTCCAAAACAACAGCGGTTCAAGATGAAACAAGTTGAGGGGTTAGAGGTGGGGATCCCCAAATTGGAGATACTTGCGGAATATCCCCTCAATGAATTGGCTAATGAATAGCTGTGCACAACAAGACTATTGGCTAGTGTATACGTAGTTCAGTTTTGCCAGAATTACAATAATTATCGTACCTGTATGATAAATATAGCTTATAAATATAATATCATAAAGCAGTATTGCATACGATAATTTTTACAATTGATATTTTAATATGTAGGTATAATAAAAATTTTTAGTCCAAATAAAAAAAGTGATTTAAATTATTATGAAATGATTAATAAATTAAATGTCATTTTATTAAAATTTGATACACATTTTATTTGCAATGTGCGTGATTAATAAAAAAAATGTAGTAGTAGTTTTACTTTTGTTGTGTGAAGAGACTGATAATGTTATGGCTAGTTTAGCCATGAATTACTGGCATAATATTTAAATCAAAATATTGGTTGGTTTAAGGGTTTTTACATTAATTAAAGTATAATTAAATTAGTCCATCATATTTTTCATGTTAAAGTTATACTCTCTCCCATAATAATTTTTTATCTAATTTTTACAATAAGTTCAATAAAATGAAATACAACAAGAGATGATTAAATGTTGTAAGTGAAAGTGTGCGAAAAAGAAAAATTTAAATTGGAAAGAATAAGAGAATGTGTATGACTGGATATATAGGTATTGCAGAAACAAAAGAGGTATGCAAGAGAAATATTACAAAGTAAATTTTAAAAAATGTTTGGTAATTGTATTCTGTGTTACTGCCTAGCCCTAAAGGGAACTTATTAGTTAGTTCATTAGATTTTCGGCATCAAACTGTAAAGATTATTATTTCAATGGCGTGACTTGGTTTGTAAGTAATACAACAATTAATTTCAATCAGCAAATATAATTATAAAAACAATAGTTGTACAAAATTCGAAATAATAAATAATGGATTTATGCGGCGGTTTTAGTAGTAAACATAGAAATTAAAATAAGCACAGAAATGTGTTCAGGACATGTAACTCCCGAAAAATTTAATAGATTAGATTTGATTAGAAGCTTTGTAATTTAGTGGTACGATATACAAGTCTACCAATGACAATGGTATAAAAATATTAATATTTTGTTAAAAAAAATAAAAAAATCAAACAAAATTGCAGCTTCCCTTGAAAAATAGATTGCAATGTTTTACATCTACCAGGACCCACAATGACTGTCCCTTTTTTCGGAATTGAGAAAATAAATATATTGGATATCAATACTTTCCTAGAATATATCATTTGATTTAATATGTCGATATATAAATTTTGCCATCCCTAGCTACAGCTTAGTTAACTTATAGCTTGCTAATATAGGACAACGATAGCAATTTTATAGATGATCCTATGAATAAAAATCATGGGTGGATCTAGAAAATCTTTGAGTGGACAATTTTTTCATTATAAATATAAAACAACAAACAAAGCTTGTTTTTAAAATTAAAACAGAAAACTGTTCTAGAATTATTTATAAATTATAAATTTTTTATTAACATATTTTTTTAAATATATGCTATGTATCTTTGTATCCGTCCTTAATAAAACACACAATATTGACTCGTATATATTTCACTATTTTTTATACATATTTATTATAGAACTGGTCAGCTTATTACTTATTCTGGCAAGCAATTCTTTATTTATTAATAGAAATTTTATATCAAAGTTTTTCATTCTTCAGGCTAAAGATAAATGTGTGATAGTTTTTAGCAACATATTCAAAATTAGATAGATATGACATGTCCGCTTTTGGTTCTAAGCACTAAAATAAATCAATCAACAGTAAGAAGAAATTTTTCAACGTATAATTTGTGTATATTTTGTTTCAGAATTTTAAATAAATGGATTTTGATAGTGGATAGTGACTGAAGATCTGATACAACAACAAACAATATAATCTCAAACCATTGAACAAATGTTATAAATTAATGCTATCATTATTGTTACATGAATGATTGCGATACATTAAAGCAACATTTAAATTGTTTATTTTTCATTTACCCTTTATTATTATCTTTTTTTTTTTGCATTAAAAATATACAATCATTCATTTTTCTTTTTAAAAGATAAAATATTATTAAGAATACCTAGTAAACCTATATATATATATATATATATATATATAAAATTCTCGTGATGTCACACTAATAGTAACTACCTATTTTTTAAAATTTCTGAAAAAAGTCATGCAATAAAGTGAAATATTTTAGATATAATAAAGAAAAAGATGACAAGTGGTGGACATTTTCAAAACATGCGAAAGCAGCCTATAAATTGACAATTTTTTTAAATATTATGATAACATTGCAGATTGTTTACGAAATTAATAGTGAAACTTTGAGAAATGTGCACAAACCGGTTTAAAATGTTGAATCTGAGAAAATTCTTAAGATGTATGCAAAATGGGAAATTGAAAAATATTGAATTTACCAGAAAATCCAGAGACAAACAGTTGCAAATTGTAATTTTTTCCTGAAATGTCAAAATACTCAACAAAAGATAAATTAGGAAATGTAGATAAATGATAGATAGCAGCATGATGATGAATATCTGGATGAACCCCATATAAGTACTAAACAAATTTCCACACAGTTCGAAATTTCACATTAATTTCTTTGGAGAATATTACAACACATAACACAGCATCCTTTTCATTATCAATCAAAGTACAGTAAAACCTCGATATAACGGACCTATATTTAACAGACTTCGGATATAACGGACAAAAAATCCGGTCAAAGGTAAAAAAAATTAAAATTGTCTTGTTAATATTATACAAGCTTAAATTCATGTGCACGTAAACAATTTTTAGCAAAACAAAACAAAACTTGATTCCTTTTTCAAGGCAGGATTATCAAAAGCAAGGGCGTCGATATCAAACAGCAACATCACTTCACGATGAGTGTACGAAGACAATTAAATTTTGTTTGTGTTTTGTATTTTTTATTTGTATCTATATAGTGTATTTAAAAAAAAAAAAATTAATTTATTTTAAACCTATTTTTATATAACAAACTTTCGGCTTTAAGGGACACCCCCTCCCCCCAATTAGTCCGTTATATCGAGGTTTTACTGTACTTACAGATAGACAAAACCGTGCATGTTATATTCTGGTCAGATAATACATTTTGCAGAGATAGCTTAAATAATAATCATGTATAGTCATAAAAATTGTTGTGTGGGGTGCCACATTTAACGAGCAACTGCTTTCAGTTAGGTTTATTCCAAATGCACATATTTGTATTATTAATAACAAATGTTTTACATGACTAAATCATTCACAAATTTTTTAACTTTCTGTACATGTTCTTCACGTCATAAAGTATTTAAAGAAGAAGAATTGTAATTTTTTTCCAAAAACAGATTTTGTATTTTAAGGATTACAATAGCTCCAGTAATTTTACCGTAGTGTCTAATAATATGTATATCAATAAATAATAATTTGGTTTGTTTTGAATGCAAAAAAAAAGATAATGGAAAGCATTAAAAATACTTAATAATCATGATAGATTATTAAAATCTAAAATATCCATTTTGGTAGCAGCGACACTTCTCATCTCATAGTACAATAAATAACAAATACATAAAAGATGTTGCAACAATTTACTGGTTGTATTCAATACAACTTTATTTCAATTACTTTGATGTTGATTAAACGTGTTAATTATTCAATCTTAAGTAAAGAATAAAAGAATTTCTTAGTTTGTCATTGGTATATACTTTTTAATAGGAACTTGATTCACATATCAGAATAGGAAGTAAAGACAATTAATTACATGCATTCATTAATTTGGAAAATAAATTCCTAGGTAAGGAATTGTTTCAAAACATCCCCGTTACTTCACAATTTTCCACATAAAAATTATTATTCAGAGCGGATGCTAAAATCCAATGCTGAAACTCGATAATTATTTTTGCTTTTTTTCGTATGATACATGAAATTACAAAAAAATTATTTTCGATAATCTCCTATACGCTATAAATGTTATTTTTGAGCAATTTCAAGCATTTGTTTCTAACATTCATCATTTTTAAGGAAATGATTTTCTTTCGCTTACATATTAAATTTATTAGTATTATTATCTTTTTTTATAGTTTTTAATTGTATTTTTAATATTATTGTTTTAATATTCTATTTTATCTTCTTAGTTTAGCACTGAATTTAGTATTTAGAATTTAGTTTAGTTACAACTTAATTTATGTAAATTTCTATGATTGTACATATTTATGTGTGAATAAAGTTGATATTACTATTATTAAACATGTTATAATATATTGACAAAATATAAAAGATTTTAAAATTAATACATATTTCTAAATTTGATTATTTTGTATCAAAATAATGCCCGATTTATGTTATATATTATAGAAATTATTATTTAATACAATAAATTAATTATAAAATCTGGCTCTCATTAAAAAAGCGAAGCCATAAATAAACAAAGCAAAATAAATGTTGAAAAGAATACTAATTGCACACTATACAAACTATATTAGCTAATAGTAAAATTATTAATAAATATTGCTAGTGTATAATATAGCAATGACAATAAACAATCAATACAATATATTACACAAATATTTATCTACACATGTATAAAGTATTTTTATGTAATTAATCTAAATAAAGTAATTTCTAATGGAACTATTGGCATCAGTAACTTTCTAAATTAATTTAAACTGGAAATTATTTAGATCCGCACAAATATAATGAAAAACTGTTTTATACTATTCAATTACAGAAAATTTTAATTAGAATCTATTAATAGATTTAATTTGATTGTAAAATTTTCATTAAAACTTTCTAGCAAGTTGGTGGTTTTGGTGGGAATTCCAGGGATTAGATTTAATGAATTGATGATGTATAAAAAAACATAAATGTTGAAATAAAAAACAAAATATATGAACATGCTTACCGATCTAAACAAGGGATTATTGGAATTGTCAATGAAAGCCTGCCTTTCACTGCCTACACTCTCCTCGTTAGCCAAGCAACTTAAATCAAGCTTTTCGACTAAAGGAGCATTCTAAAATTAAGAAACAAATACAAACAAACGCTTTCTGATAAAACATCACTACGAGGCTCGAAGCTAAAAAATCTACTCGGTTATGGATTGTATGATTCAATTTTAAATTACCTGATTTTTGGGCGATCCAACCGGCGTTAGAACACAATTAAAAACAGGCACGTTCTCCTTATCCTCATGTCTCTCGGTTGTTTCATCATTCTCGCATTCTTCACCACCATCTTTCACTGACTGCGAAAAGAAAAATTATTTTGTTGGAATTAGCACAATGGTGAATAGCACACTAACACACACTTATTGGCCTTACATAGTGGAGACATGAGTTGGGATAACAAACACTAGCTTTTAATTAGTTGATGATTTAATTATGAGATGGAATACAGGGAGAGAGCAAGCACAGAGTTGTGAAACTTGAGGGTGAAATAACACATCTCATCCCTCTAAAGATAGTAGTGAGCTTTTGCAGAGATAATCAATAATAGCAAGGTCAGAATGGTTGGCACTCCTACAGCTTAAAAAATGACTAACATTCCACTAAATGGATCATAACAAATTATAGAAATGTACTGGGGGTATTCACTATGAATTGTTAATGTCTTTTTATTAACAATAAATGTGATGGATTGTAAGTGTTTTTTCGTTTGCATGTTTTAGTATTATTGTGCTTGAGAAGTGTTGTCTATAGTTTTTTTATTCTGTTGGATTGTCTGTACATTTTTAAAGCTTTTAAATTTATTACTAAGAATTGATTTTACCCCCACTGTTTACAAATATTTAATGCTAGCAACAAATCTATTTTAGTAATACTTTTAGAATCAATTAAATATTGAAAGGGTTCCATATTTTAATTTATAATAATAATGCTCAAATCAATGAACAATTGTATAGTTGCTCTAGTTGATGTTATTACTAGTGAAATAATTAAAGACATCATTTTTATTAAAACGTATTTTGCTTGTTACACATATAAGATATAGAAGTTCACGTTCGCTTGTTGCGTTTTATGTGAATTCGTGGCTGAAGCAATGTTAAAAAATGTTTTCTAATTGTGTAAGTGTTATTAGGCCATTTTGTCGGAGTTGAATAGAATAAATGAATACAAACATCTATTTCATATTTCCTAATGGTTTATTTCGCGAAAATAAGAATGCATTTTATTGCTTTTGCTATTGTGAGTGTATTTCATTACATTACAAAATGAACTTATTTGTATGTTTAGTATCATTTGGACTTTTAGTGGTATATAAATGGCGTCAATTTAAGCAAATACTGTGAACAACTAATTATGAATAAAATTTTGAGTTAATAGTTATCTAATCAACAAGAGTGTTAATTAATATCAACAGGAGTGTAAATTGCATTTTTTTGTTGATTATTTCCTGCTTACAAATATTGAGAAAATCTAAATTTATTATGTGACAAAATTTCAAATTCTGACGTAATAGTTTTTAATAAAAACTATTACGTCAGAATTTGAAATTTTGAAGAGGCTCGTTAATAGAAGCACGAACACGAGTGTTGAATACAAAATTTTTCCGTTGATCGCTTCTTAAAAATATTCAGAAATCTATATAATCTCTAAATTAATTCCGTGACAAAAATTCAAATGTTGACTTAATTTACAATTATCAATATAACATTGACATCGTTTATTAAACGGTTTATTTAATGTATTGACAGATTACCGTTAATAGCCCCTATTAATGTATATATGGCCATTAAAAACATTGTTGCCCCACAACAAGCTGTAGATAGATATTATTGAAAAACTATTTACAATAATATGTTGCCAGATTTAAATTATTTTACGTTAAGAGTAATGCCAATACTATTTTTATAATTGTAAATTATGTCAGGATTTGAAATTTTGTCACGAAATTAATTTATTTTTTCTGAATACTTTTAAGAAGCGAGCAATAGAAAATGTTTGTAATCAGTTAATGGCGGTTAATAATCTCGTTAATAAACGCGCCCTCTGCGCCCAAATGCTAAAATATCTTGATTATTAATCATTTTCATTAACAAGCTTGATTAATTAACTATTAAAATACAACCAACTTAGCGTGGCCTATGGAAAGCCTTTTTGCGCAACGATAGAAAAGAACGCACAACACGAGAAAGGTCGAGACTGTACTAAAAGAAAAAAATAGCGCTGGTTTCGACTCTGAGCATTCTCTAAACCTTTCTCGTGTCATACGTCCTCTTCTAACATTGCGCAAAAACAATTTCCAAAGACGACACTAAGTTGGTTGTACTGTACCGTATAAACTAATCAACAAAATTAGACCTCCCCACAGTTTTTTCTAAACAAATGCAATTTTTAAATTTCGTATATTGTTCTTTCAACATTAGTAAATTTCGCTCAGAAGAACCTCGGCCAAGTTCTGAAGCTCCGAATCGGTCAACTTCCTATATACATACTGTAATATATAACTCTTCAAGAGGTGTGTACACTGGTACACTATCATCGTGACAAAATCGTCTGCAAAAATTATACTACTCCATCAATGTCAAACTTGCCCTTGCATAGGTTAACGGGCAAAGTTTAGACTGCTAACTTGTGATCTCTGCTCAACCGAAGATCTCGCATACACATACAAAAGTTCTTTGAGTCAAGTCGTATTGCAGCCATCTCACCAAAAATTGTTATACCAGTAGTATTTTGAAGTATATTATGTAGCTCAAGAGCTGTCGCAGTTCGGCCGCGAGAACAATATATAACAATATATTAGTCGTCTCGTAGAGTAATATTTCTTCCACAGTGTTGTCCAATTTTTATGGAATATCAAAACTTGTAGTTTATTGAAATATGACTTTTCATTGGCGGAATTTAAAATAGCAACCAATAGAACGCCGAATTTCATTAAACTGTGCAAGATTTGATCAAATAAATTGCATAGTGCATATATGCATTAAAGTCGCGCATAATTTTAGCACGTTCTAATTATGCGTGAATTTGCATATAGTATTTTATAATAAAATTAAAATTGTACAAAATTTACAGTGTTAATAAACTGCTGTTAGTCACTCGCAAAAATACACGTTGAAAAATGTTATGTTTAATTTATTTTTTCCTCTGTGAATACTGTGAATAGGTCAGTTTTTTTATTGTTAAGCTAACTCTTTTTCCTTTTAGCACTAATTCCAATTTCACTGAAAAAAGTTGATTTAAATTATCTCTGCAATGTATTTACTGGATGTAAGCACAGTATGTCACAAATATTATTTATATTAATTTTTAAATTGTCACTCATTATATTAACCTAGTTAAATCTGTATAATATAATGTTCTTCTTGAAAATTAATTAATAGAGTTTGAAAGGCCATAATTAATTTAAAGAATTGTGCTATATTATATAGCAATTAAAAATAATAACTATAATAAAAAATTTACTTTTGTTTGATAAATGAGGATAATGCAAATTCAGTAGTTATTATGTAAAGTTCTTTCAACTCCTAGTTTTTTCGATTAGACCAAAAATACATATTCCGCAATTCTTTATTTGAATATAATTATTCTTATACAAGCAATCATTAAAATCGAATCAATACTACTTATTAATCAGGGTTGAAACCCTTTATCTAGGCCATTCCATATCTAAAATACAGAAACTTTAATGTTAAGATTATACTAATTAAGTAATTAATTTCTCTCTAATTATATGCAAGATTTTTTATCATTATAATTACATGAGCATGTGATTCTGAAGCTTCCCGTTGCCATTTTCAACAGGGTTAAATTATTCATCATTTAAATAGGTCATGCCCTGACCTACTTCTGCCCAGGAATGATCAATTCTAAATTCTAAAGTCAGTATTTTTTTGTTTAGGCTATTTATAGACGGGATTCTATTATGTGTTAATGAGTGCCTCCTCTAAAAATACTTTTCCGAACCATTAAAAATATCTTCTTATAAAAGCATTGTATAATTAAAATCGCTGACAATCACTTAACTGCCCGAGGGAATGAAACTTATATGTATCTAAAACGAATTAAATTTAGAAGCCCCATTGTATAATATAATCATTGCGTGTCCTTTAAAATAAATTTAGAATAGTAATTTTAGCATAAAAGCGCTAAATTTTATACAACATACAGATTTTAATTTCTAGGAAATAACTTATATGCAAAATTAAAAACTATAATGTAAAGGTATAACCTGTACATTCGAATCAAATTAAAATTTGTCTGTTTATGGCCAAAACTCGTTTAAATAATTTTAAATTAATACAAATCGTAAGTTAAGGATTTATTCGGACTAGGGCAAGCAGTTTAGCAATGTAGCGAATAGTTCAGTAACAAACGTGTGCGAACCACGGAAGAGATAAATTTAGTCGAGTGGATAGTAACATCTATTGTTTAATGCTAATACAATCAGAGAGATTAGCAGAATTTTGTAAACAATCAAATTTAATTTTATATGAATCAAATTTAGCTATTTGTTTTTTTTTCGATCTTCGTAGATATTTGGATATTGAACAAGTAAATACAACAAACTATTTAGAAACCAACATCGATAATCAATGAATTGCCATAGTAACAACGTTCATGAAAATGAAAACATTTCACAATTCTTAGAACTCCAATGATCTGAGCAAGTACATGAATGCAAAAGCAAATTGATTCTGCTATATGCCTATGTTATGAGTGTAGTAAATTATTAATTATAAAGTCCTTAGTCGTACGGACAATAGAAATAAGCTAATAAATATTATTAAAGAAAAGTGCACTGCAATGATCATATATTGATGCATTAAATGCAAAATTACAAACTGCTGCCAGTAATAGTAAAAAAATAAAACACAAGTGAAACATCCGTAAAAACAGTGCATCATTAAAAGATTCCAGAAGGTAGTTCGGCCGCTCGCTCCTCTTTAAACATACGAGCTGTAATTTACAAAATACTACTATACATTTGCATCGCCAAAAACAAAAAGAAGAAGGGGTAATACATACGTCTTGTATAATTATATTTTATAATTGTATAATCTA
This sequence comes from Tachinus sp. AB-2021, assembly GCA_030264575.1. Taxonomy (NCBI): domain Eukaryota; kingdom Metazoa; phylum Arthropoda; class Insecta; order Coleoptera; family Staphylinidae; genus Tachinus; species Tachinus sp. AB-2021. The sequence goes on along the minus strand of JARJEC010002894.1, from coordinate 4,483 downwards.
ATTATAGGTTAAATAAACTCATTACTCCACATTGATGTGAAAACTTATTTAACACTTCAAGTCCCACATATAATATCGATAATTGATGCACTTTACCTAACACAAGCATATACAGGGGTATCAAAAGTCGCGCCCCATCATGCAAACATTGGTGTATAACCGTAAAACAAGAAATGAAAGAATCAAAAAGTAAATTTCGCTTTCTTATTTTTGAGCATCTTCTTACTTTCCAAGCAAGCCTAATTAAATAATATTTACAATACTAAGTTGTCAAGGCAGATTAAAACGTTTATTTGGTTGTTTTATTCGATAGAAGGTACAAGATATGAAATTTGAAACTTTTGTCGACAACTCGATAAGAAAAGCAAAATTGACTTTTTATTAAAAATATGTTTTGTAAAGCAATAATAAATAAGCATTTATGTTTATCTACATTTTTTTAAAGAATCTATGCATAGGAGATTTTGGCACAATCTGTGTCAACAAGAAGAAAGTTGCAATAACGTTTTTTTCTTAGATCGTTTCAATTTTTATTCCATTTTACATGATACATCAGATCATTATTTTCGAGTAAATGATTATTACGCTCGAGCCGAAAAAGTGTATGTTCCGTTTAGAATATTAATTAAATCACAGTTCCGTTAGAGCCCAAGTCCCGCTTGGATAAAATTTGGTTGACCTTGCAGATAGGAGTCTATCTGCATGTCAAAACAAAATTTGATCGACAGATTCAAAATCGTAGTTGTACAAAAATACTTTTTTGTCAAAAAATAACATGCATAAAAATGACAGTATATAGGCTTTCGCAAAAGTCCCGGGACGGAGCTATACGTTTTGAACAAATGAAAAAATAAAATTGAAAATTTCGAGATCACTAAACAGTCACAAAAACTATATTCTTAGATAGTTTAGAACATCCATGCAATGTGGAGTTTTTAAGGAAATGGTCACCCCAATATATTTAAATAGCAACCCCTGCCGAGTTTAAGTTTATTTTAAAGATCATCCCCATAAACCAAAATCCGACATCTTAAATTTTTCAAGAATCATAAGAGATTGACTACCAAATGGAAAAATAAAATATTTTAATGTTTTTGCATATTTTGAAAAGTTAAATGTTAAATTCTCAAAACGATTTTGTGTTAAAAGGAAAGGAGGAAACGTAATATTTATTTTGAACTACTTAATCTTGCCTTACTTCCAAATATTAGAATCCCCTAACCTGCTCATGCTGTCTTGCTTAAGAATTAAAGAGCAATAACATAAAAATAAATCCTATTATAATGGTTCACATTATTTATTTTTATAAATTATGATTAAAGCCTAGCATGCCGATTTCTGACAAAATATAACGACCTACAATAAAATCTAATAATAATGTTATGGCCTGCGATTTGTTCCGCTTTAATAAAAATGTAATTTAGCATTAAAGAAACCATAAATTTTCGATAAACATCTTTCAGCTTAAACTTTAATACACTACAATATTATGATACGTCGTCACACAACCACCTGTTGCACAATCCCGCCCCTTGATTGACAATAAATAATAAATAAGCCAATTTAATGTTAAATGTATCAACAATGCTTTCAAATAATAATGAGTGCATTAAGGCAAATTACAGTGATCATGGAAAACAAGTATCGTCTGCACGGATCAATACAATATAAATATTGTATAAATGTAATGTAATAACTATAATGTTGAATGTAATAAGCACATATTTAATGAAATTGTATGAAATTATTAATAATTGCTGAAACGTCCAGCTAATTTTATTAATTTTAAAACATTACTTATATAATTGGTTAATCTATTTTTAATAACAAACGTTAATTTGTTATTCACAAACTCAAGCAATTGACCATAAATGATAATAAAGTAATATTGATAAAACTGTGTTTTTATATATTAAATATTATAATCAACATTTTAAAGTCAATTTCAAACGTTGGCTTAATAAATATTATTTATTTTCTTCTATAATTATAAACCAATCATATCGTGCCATTTTAAAATTTTCCACAAATCAGATTAGATTTACAGTGAAAATAGCATAAAAGCAATAATTACAGTTGTCGTAAAGTTAATAGAGACACACTATTCTGTAATACATATAATAAATTCTCGATATTTAAGAACGACATTTATTTTCGTATTTGTTTTCAAATAGATTCAAGCAGCCAATAAGGAATGAGTATTGTGCAATAAAACAACGATCGCATTTGATCGTGAAAGCACTTGTCCCGATTCCTCTATATTTTCTACAATCATGATTACTTACAATAGAAATTAACTTAAATAGAGATACGTACTAGAAATTGAAGAAATTCGTTTCCCACATTAACTGCTTTTAATTCATAGTAAGAAATTATTCTCTGAAATAGTAAATAGAAATGAAAAATATAAGCGCGGCTTTATTTTAAAATATAATAATTGGTTTAAAAAAAATTATCTACTATTTATTATCCAAGTATATGTTGTTGTCATTGATATTAAGCTTTTATTGTTGTGTATATGAGCAATTGGGCAATGCGGTTATATTGTAAAGTAAGATTATGTAATATGAAAAGCGTTCCTGTTATTTATTCTATATGTATACTATGGTAAAATAGGCAACTAATTAATTATAAAATAAATACGTTTATGGGTCATGATTATTTGATTAATGATTTACCTAAAACATCTGTTTCTACGGAAACTTAATTATTTTTCAAATTATTTTATAATTAAATAGAACTGGAAACATGTTCTCAATCAAGCAGTCAAAAATTAAATTAAAAGATTCGATTTTCACGTTAAATGTCAAAAGTGCCGACGAAGCTTGCCGTTTATGGCCCTAAAGTTGCCCGACAACAAGATAATCAACAAGCAACACTGTTCAAATACATCAATCAAATGTCTCATTGCAGTTTATAAAAATTGTATGATTGATGTATTTGAACAGTGTTGCTTGTTGATTTTCTTGTTGCTGGGCAACTTTACGGCCCATAAAAGGCAGCTTACGTCCGCATTTTTGTGCCGATAAATAACATTACAGTGACAAAATAAAATAAAACTATTTTACATAATCTCAATGACAATTTATCAAAATACTTCCTCTAAAATCCGCATTGAAAAGTTTTCTGATACAATTTGCGGAAATTGTCGTTACCAACATTCAAAATTCTTGCGTGTTACATTGTAAAGATGTTGATAACTAAAAATATCCTTTCTACTTTTTACTAAATAGGAATGATTTTACAAGAATCAATTGTCTTAATATATTTTTAAACCCCCATATTTAATTTTCTTGTTAAAATAATATCGAATTTTAAATTAGGTTGAATTGTGACATTTTAGTGTGACATTATTTAGGTCGAGACCAGTAAATATACTGACAAAATCACACTTTTCACTTTACTCTAGATGCTTTATTTTGTCCGTTATTCCGTTTTTGTTATTTTTGAATAATAACTTTAGCGTCAAAAAATCCACATGAATAAAATATTATTTGCTAATTCATTTTAGTAATAAATATTTTGAAAAACATAAGGAACAATTTGAAGAACATTATAAAAGCGGTATGATTTTTGCAAGAACCGAACGGTTCGAAAATTGTTTGTGAACGCCGGTTCGCGATATTGGGACGATTTTTTGTTAGTTCGCTGTGTGCCCGCCAACCTTCAAGTACTAGGGTATCTTTTATTTGATTCCGAATCAATTTATTCAATTATGGAATGGTCAGATAAAAATATATAAAAACTAGTAAATATTTGGATCACAGCAAACAGAAAGAAAAAATCAACCATATACAATTAAAAAAAGATACCGAAATAATTTGGTTCTGTTTTGCTAAATCATATTAAGAGTGGATTGACTTTAAAAATGCTTTCATGATAATATTCATGTTGGGTTGGTTCCTCTCTGTTTAATGTCATATTTATTTTATTTATAAGAATAACAAAATAGTATGAGACCCAAACCATAAACATTATTTAAAATAATGTAAGGAAATAATCCACCCTGGAGGAATCTTTAGAAACGAAATCGACTACATATTATCCAACAATAAAACAATCGTCACAAAAGTCTCAGTACTAAACAAGTTCCATACCGGCAGCGACCACAGACTAGTAAGACTGTCTCTTAATATAAATACAAAAATGGAAAGGAACAAAATGGTCAAAACAACACCCTATCCAACTATAGACTACTTGAGACAAAACGAAGACAAATACATAAGGGAAATGGAAACAAAACTAAATAAAAAATATCTCTTATTGATGAACATCGAAGAACTAAATGACAAGATAACAAAGGACATACAAACTGTAAACAAAATATGCATGGGCATAAAACAGAAAATAGACAAAAATTAGAGAGAATACAGTGAATCTTATGAAACGAAGGAACAGTCTAAACTGGACATCAGCGGAATACCGACAATTAAACAAAGACATCAGCAGAGAAATAAGAAAAGACCATAGAAAATACAATGCC
>JARJEC010002885.1:0-21774 GCA_030264575.1 Tachinus sp. AB-2021 | reverse complement strand
GAGTTTGTATAGCGAGTGAGTCAAGCATCAGGCGAAGACAGCAAAGAGTATTTTGGCAGTGATAAACACAACAATTTTTAGTCGGTTGCAATTTTACATTTAATTAATTTATATGTTATATAGCTTACTTCAAGTTTATAATATCACTTGCTTTTACAAATATAATTTATATTGTATACCATTGCATTTGAGAGAAAGATAACGACAGTGACAATTTTGTATTGCAAAATACGGCCAGAAAGTGTTTTGCAATGGGTAACTGTCCTTTTCAGTTAAAGTAATTGCAAACGCCAACTTTCTGAATCCAACTACGGCCTGAAACATTGTACAATATTTATGGATATTATTTAAATTTCATCCTATCTTTGCATAATTATTTACATTTTGAGAATCCATATTTATTTATGAAAATTTAATTGCATTCGGAAATTATTTGCAAAACGGTTTTATACATGAATTTCATAAATAATTTAATCATTGTTTGTTAAATGTGATTAAAAACTTTCAGCATCAAAACTTGTTTAAATTTGTTTTAAAACTAGCTGAGCAAATTTGTCCATAACTCTTACAGAAATTACTATGAGGCATTTAAAGTTTTATTTAAACACTGTTACTTAAGCTGTGTAAAAGGAAGCTTCCTTGCTCTACAGGAGTATTAATAAAAAATTGTATTAACATAAAGTTTTTTGCAATAATTTAAATAAGTTATTTGTTTGTTTGAACAAAAGATGTATCTGTTATCTATTGCTTACACGTTTTGAAAATTTTGAAATGTTGCAAAATAATTTTAAACCTCTTTAAAGTAAAAAATGTCAATATTAGTAAATGATCAATAGAAATTTTAGAAAAATATTATCAAAAAATTTTAAGAATATGTCAAATTTTTTTTCAAAATTTCAATAATTGTTATGAAATATCGACAATCTGTACAATATTTTTTCAATTTAAACAAATATATTTTTTTTTGCAAAATAACATAATATGTTTGCAAAATGACAACCATTTTTTTATCTACAATATGACCTTTTGAATATCATCGAGATGTGTACACTTTTTCAACTTTTATTTTTCAGAAAATGTTTTACAATGCTTAAAAAATTTGAAACAAATGTGGATCTGTCAAAAAAATGGTTCCAATATGAGCTACACATTTTTTTTAATTACATTGGGACAAACTTAACGACATTTTAATAAAAAAATATGCAAATATATTCCAAAATTTTTTATTAATTACTTTGGAGGATATTAAATTTATTCTAAATTAATAACTGACTTCCACTAGTTAAGATGTTTATTTACAAAAGACAAAATCACTCCAGATAATCCACGCATCACATCAGCTATCGACTCATCTAACTTGTCATAAACAATACACGTCTGTAAGCTTTTTTATGAAACAAATGATAGAAGTCCGTGAAAGCTTTTTTTGGAAAGTATGTTCAGATGAGAAATAATCAATCAATGCATGATCACCACAAATTAGAGATCTTTTAATGGCAATTGATTTGACAGCGCCATCTCAAGATGTGTTCGCGTGTTATTGAAATAGAATTGAATTTGTTTTTCTCTTTTTTCTTGTTGGTAGCCGTTATAGTTGCTGTTTTCTATTTGCTTATTTCCTCATTACTTATTCCAACAAACTCAGGTTTGAAATAATTTCTAAGTAGAATTTTTGCTTTTGTCCATGCACCATGCACCAACCATGCACTCATGATTACCTTCTTTCACATTTTCTATCTTTTGACTTTTTGAACAATTGGCTGTTGTTTAAAAATGTCAAATGTCAACGACTAATTTTTAATGACAAGATTTTTTGGGATCTACGCTTAATCTATATACAAATATGTAAAAATGCTAACACTACCTTCTCATGGCAGTTTCTATAAGCATTCTAAGCCAGCAGACGATTATAGAGTGGTTGGTCAAAAATTCGTTTGGTAACATTCGAGTTGTCAAGGTCTTTCAACTTGTTTTCCATTAATTATTCTTTTTTAAAGGGGTTTATGACAACAAAATGTGGAAATAATAAAATTTCAAATGTTAATTTTGCAACAATCCAATACTAGTTACACAATGACCCTGAAAAAATAAATGTAAATTTGTACTAGTTCTGAAGTAAAATACTTTAAGAAATTAGTAGTAGTAATGGAGGAAGTGACAAATAAAAAAATCTCTATTCTATATTAGTATTATGGCCTCAATATATTACAATAGAATACATACATTTAGGATATTACTTTGTACAAAGACGGTGCGAGGCTAATCATAAAAACTACAAAATCGAAATAATGAATGATAATAACAATACTAACATATGTATTTCTAAAACACTAGCTGCATTTATGAATATTAAGTTAATGCTTAAGTTTAGAGCGTTTTTTTAAATTTTAAATAAATTTTTTAAATACCAAAATATATAATAATAATATATACATATTTATCGTTATATAAAATTGACTCCCATTCCCAAGGTACAATTCCAAAGAAAATATCTGCTTGTTTAGAGCTGAATAGGTCGTAAATCCATTTTGAAGATCTGTATTGTCGAGATACCTTAAAAATTATTAGATAAAAACACCAACCAAATTCTCCAGTTTATTAAAATTTGGTATATTAACCTATACGGACTGGACAATTTTGATACGTATATTCTAATTTTCATAAAAAAACTATAGTGGCTGTAAAAACTTTTTGATTTAACTCATAAAGAAACTATTTATTGACAACAACGCTAAATTTAGATATTGTTTTAAGAACAACAAAGAAAAAGCGTTTTTTTTGTAATTTTCCAACAAACGTTGCAAGTAAAGTCTTTTGAAAAAATGTAATAAAGTGTACGATTGACACAAATTTGAAGTCAAAATTATTTTTTCCATTTAACCAAGAAAAAACAAAGAACGGTTCTGATAAGAAATTACTTTTTCCGCGACCATAGATAACGCCTCGTCGAGAAATTTCAATAAATTGAAACAATATTGATACTAAATTTGGATTAAACTTATTTCTAACCCATTTCCAACAAAATCAATGAATCTCAGAACCCCAAAAATGATATTATATGAATATTATAATTAAAATAATTGTTAAAAATTCCAATGGTTTTGTCATACACAAAAAAATGCGATTTAAAATTCAGCCAATGAATTGTGATATTTCAATAAAGTGTACAAGATTCGATATTATTGGTTGCAAAAATCAAGAACCAAACTATAATATTCAATTTCATTTCAATTGAACAACCAAACAATCAATATGTGAATAGACATCTTTTTAAAAACGTATAGCATAATGAATATTATGTTTACAGCTTAATAGTTAATAAATATTCTTCTTATTGTTATGCTAAAAAATACTGGATTCGGAATACATGAAGCCGCACTATAAAGATGCATCTTTGTTGAAACAACACGCACGGGAAAGTTGAGTCAATCATTTTAAGTATCTACATACATTTCAATAGCCGACACAATTGACTGACGCACGAGGCAATGGGTTGAGCTTAAATAAGTGTACTGACATATTTCATTTGTGTTCTTATATGAATTGGATCGAATTCTGTCCCTACTTTAAACAACTCTATCGTCCTATATAGTTTATCATATGCGTCTACTCATTTGTATAATAGATAATTTTTTATTTATAATATTTGTAAGAACTTAAAACTTTAAGAACGAACCTCATATGAGAATTACTTTTAAATAACTATTAATAAACCGCAATATAATATAAATTTCTACAACAATTTCACTGCAACTCCTGCACATTTACTTTTTATTAAATTTTATCATAAGTATTATTATTATGCATGAAGTTAGTAACTTTATTAAAAATAAAACATAGTTAATTGTAATATTAGTGCATAAGTTATTTTTTATATTTCTTTTGTAATAATTAATTCTTATTATAATACATAATTAGTATTGAACGGGGAGTTTCATAACTGAGGAATCATGAACTAGATTAAGTTAAAATATAAATTATGGATTATAACAAACAAACAATAATATGAGAAATAATAATAAATATGATTTTATATTTACTATTATAAAGTACATAAGGGTACTAAATTTAACTCTAATACGTTTAAACGCTCTCAAATTATGACTATGAATAATTTCATAAATAACAACAATCTGCACAATGTAACGAGTAATATTTTAATTATATTTATTAACTAAATTAACTTAATTATTTAACTTTGTGATCCAATAGTTACGGGACACCTTGTATATAGAAAAGTTTGAAAGTATAAAAATACAGTTTTCTAAAAAAGTCAACTATATTATTTAAGGTGTCGTTATAAAAGTCTACTATATTGTTGTAGACATTTACGCCTTTAGAATTTGACTCACAATTTAAAAAATGAGTACACAACACAGGTGTTATTCAAAAATTTAAAAATTATAACTTAAACATAATATTATTTGATATATAATTTATATTTGGTTTTGTATAATAACTGTAGAATATAATGTTACATTAGGAACTGCTCAAATAGTAAACAGTGCATTAATTTAGATTTATGCCGAGAAGACATTTACTTTACAACTTAAACTTCCATAACTGAACATCTTATAATTAAGTTTAGTTAATTATCAAAACATTAGAAACTTCGGATTGAAAACAAAATTCAAATGTTTGTTCAAGAATTTAAATAACACGTAGTAAATTTGCTCTGATATCTATCTAATGTTAAAATATTTTTAGGCAAAACATGTGATTCTAATTAAACTAAATAAACTATATAAGTAGAATAAACAAAACAAAACAAGATGGCAAACACGGCACATTTAGTAAGACGCCAGAGCTCGCGGGATCTTTATCCTCAGCAGCGCTCATTGGACCGATTAGAAATGAAGGATATGCGCGGTCGTCTAGTAGAAGAAAACGGAATGAATACGGCATGTTCATATGGTGCAACAAATGTTGCATTCGAAGATAGCAGTCCCGTCCGCGGGCAACCTCAACCTCAACTTCAACCGCAAATTCAAACACAACCAATCATTAAGTCAACAAGCAGCAGTAAAAGAGGATCACAGGATGGAAAAGTTTTTAAGCCGGAATGCGGTGAGGACGAACGGGAATCTTGGGATAGCAAACTCACATTTCTATTAGCAACGGTTGGCTATGCAGTTGGTTTAGGTAATGTGTGGAGATTTCCGTATTTAGCACAAAAAAATGGCGGAGGGGCATTTCTGATTCCATATTTTATCATGTTAGCCGTTGAAGGCATTCCTATATTTTATTTGGAATTGGCCATTGGACAAAGATTAAGAAAAGGTGCTATCGGTGTGTGGACACAAGTCTCTCCTTTTCTATCTGGTTAGTCTGGTAGCAAAAAATTGTTGTATTTTATTAAATTTGTCAATTTTAGGTATTGGAATTAGTAGTGCAGTTGTTTCATTTAATGTGGCTTTATACTACAACACCATTATAGCTTGGTGTTTGTTTTATTTCGTGCAAAGTTTCCAATCCGAATTACCATGGTCTGATTGTCCTAAATTGTTTTTTAAAAATGGAACTTATATCGACGAACCCGAATGCACGGTCAGTAAAAATACTAAATTTAAAACTAACATGTTTTGATATTATTGCTGATTTTAGGTGAGCAGTCCTACTCAATATTTTTGGTACAGAACTACATTAATGGTATCAAAAGATATTAATTCTCCAGATGTTTTTAATTGGAAAATTGCAGCGGCTTTAATCGCTGCTTGGATTTTTGTGTTTATGTGTATGGTTAAGGGCATAACATCTTCGCCGAAAGTAGTTTATGTAACTGCAACTTTTCCATATATAGTACTAATTACATTTTTCTTCCGTGGAATAACGTTAAAAGGTGCAGGCGATGGTTTAATGCATCTTTTTACTCCCAAGTGGCATACTTTATTAGATCCGATTGTTTGGTTGGAAGCTGGCACGCAAATATTTTTTTCATTGGGACTAGCGTTTGGTGGATTAATAGCATTTTCATCATATAATCCAGTTAATAATAATTGCTACAGAGATGCAGTTTTAGTTTCGTTGACAAACTGCTTCACATCAATGTTTGCTGGAATTGTTGTATTTAGCATTATTGGATTTAAAGCAACAATGACATATGATAGATGTTTGGCTGATAGAAATACAACATTAATAGAAATATTTGGTCCATCTTATAACCCAAATGCACTGCCTGAGAGTGGAACTGTTTTTAATATAACTGGGTTGGACGGATCGATGAAAAGTCTAGTCATGCCACATTTACCCGTCTGCAGTTTAGAAAAGGAACTGGATAATGTACGTAATCTGCAATAGAAATGCAAATTTATAAGTTAACTTATTTATTTTAGTCTGCGTCGGGAACCGGATTGGCATTTATCATATTTACTGAAGCAATCAATCAATTTCCGGGAGCTCAACTGTGGGCCGTTTTATTTTTTCTAATGTTGTTTACATTAGGAATTGATTCACAGTTTGGTACATTAGAAGGTGTTATTACATCAGTGGTAGATATGAAACTATTTCCGAATATGCCAAAGGAAGTATTAACCGGAGGAATATGTGCAGCTTGTTGTTTATTATCAATTGTTTTTGCTCACGGTGCAGGAAGTTATGTATTTGTATTGTTTGATAATTACGCCGGTAATTTTCCGTTGCTAATTATAGCTCTATTTGAGTGCATAGCTGTTTCTTATGTATATGGATTGAAAAGGTAATTATCGAAATTTCTACTTAAACGATTTTAATGTAAATTTGCTCCAGGTTTGCAGATGACATTGAAATGATGACAGGTTCCCGACCAGGATTATATTGGCTATTATGTTGGAAATATCTGTCTCCGATTGCAATGATATCAATATTAGTTGCGAGTTTTGTTCAAATTGCCGTTGACGGTTCTGGATATGACGCATGGGTATCTACTCTTGGTGCAACACAACGCCTCGAGTGGCCTACATGGTCCATAGTGCTAATATTTTTTTTAATTTTAGTTTCAATTTTATGGATTCCAGGCATTGCAATTGCGAGGTAAATTTTCATTATTTTAAAATTCTGTAGTTATCTTTTTTATATTTTAGACTATTTGGTTTCATCTTAATCGAATCTGATGAAAGAGCATGGTTTCCTGCAGATGATCTTAAAGAGTTTCATGGTATCATGCCCCACGAGCCAACACAAACAGAAAAAATATTATTCTGTATTCAGAGCGATGGTTCTGAAGGATGTTGTTTCCCAAGTGGGGGACAATTTGATGAAGAGGAAAATTAATGCTAAATTAGGCAAAAAACATCGGATTTTTATAGTAGCTTGTGGATTCAATCCAATTATATTTAGTTTCAACTGAAACACAAGGTAGCAAAATTAAGGTTTATACATTTTAAGCGATTTAATATTTATTTATATTAAATTATTAATATTGTTATAAGAAATATAAAATTTGGCGAGGATTTTCGAAACAAAACGACAATAATTCTTAGTCTGAAATTAGAAATCTATTTTCATACGAAATTACGACTCAAATATTTAAACAAAAAAGAAAGAATACAAGCCTGTTTGGTTTTTGATCGATATACTGTAGTTAATAATGAAGTAAGAGATCATTTACAAGAAAATAATTTTTTAAACACGGTCTACTATATTTATTCTATTAATGCCAGAAATAACGTTAGAAGATTTATAAAATACAAGTGTAAAAGGAAATTAATTCCAAAATCATTTGTATTTTTGTTTGTAGTTCATAGAATAATTATACTACAAGACAATAATATTTATTAAGTAAGAACAATAATGGAAAACTATATGATGCTTAGTAATAATTGTGTAGAGTATGGTTAGTATTTTTAATAATAGCATTCGGGTTCAGTTTTCCATAAAAATATATAAGAAATGTGATAAATATTGCACAAATATGATCCGTGTATTTCATCCATTCCAAAAAATGGCAGACTCAGATTTAATAAATCACTCCAATACCATGCTATTTGATGTTATTTTCATTCAAACGTTTGCGGAAATGATAAAAATTAAAGAAAAAACATATCTTGACAACGACATATCTCTCATGAACATATTTAAGTGAAATACATACAATTGAATGTAGAAATGAGTCTGCCCAAAAATAAAATAATAGTCAATTTTATCTAGTAATATATATAATAGACAATAATATAAAAGTTGTATATGTGTAGCTTTAGTATTTAACATTTATACTGTTGATAAATGATTTATTATCAAAAGCAGTGGTAAAATACAAAATATCCCAAAATTATAAGTAACTATGTTGTTCAAAAGATGTAATAAGTTCTACTATTTCATAAAACATAAAGAAATTTATAAATATATTTTATTCATTCTATAATATATCATTCTATATTCTTATACACAAAATAAAATTTGTAAATACTTTATCTGTACAATTGTTAATTTTTTAAATAATTTACTTAAAAAAATGAAAGACTATATTATACATACATACTTACATATTTTGATATTTTATACCTGAAAATTGGTTATATATTAATAATTAAGAGATTTTAATACAAACAAATTAATTAATTATATTATTGTTATGACAAATTTTTTATTCTATATACGAAATTAAAAAAGCACTTTCCAGTGTTTTTGTAAATAATTTACTTTTAAAAATAAACTAAATTTTGTGAGGTACATATTGAGCTAAAAAAAATAAAAAATCTATGGCTTCAGATTGTTGAGAACCGTTGTCACAGATTATCCCAAGTACACAAGAAATACTAACAACAATTGAAAAAATTGTAGCAGATTTAAAATGTTATATAAAAATGTTATATAATTATTTAAAGTGACATACCAAGGTTCCCTTAAAATCAGAAAAGATTAGATTATTAGAAAATTTCCTGATATTGTTTGTATCGGCCAGCGCAAAAATATTCCAATGTTTTTATTTAATTAATCTTATTAAACTGTTATTAAAACTCAAAACAGTTTGGACTGTCAAAATACAACAGTAAAATGACCTCATTTCAATTTTAAGCTCTTATTGTGACTTCCTTTAAATCTCAACGAGTGTCGTCACTAAAGTGCAAACTTCTAGAATGCTGGTTGCTATTAGCAATAAAAGGACGAGTTACTATTCTATTTTAATAAATGTTTCCATATCTAATTCCATTCATTGGTTATAAGATACCTACGTAAAACAAAAAAAGACAGAATGTTTAGTTATTTTTGGATTGGATATAGGTGAATTAATGCAGCTACTAATGGTTTTGTACTCAAATTTTTATAGAAGTGAAATGTGTGAAGTAAAAAAGTTTGTGTTGAAGCTCTTTCTTTAATGCATTGTTTCATCTATGTTAGCTAATATAATACTGTTATATTTGTTGTTTGCGTCTCTCACATTGCAATAATCTGAGAGATTATCTTATATAGGACACCTACTAGTGTTGACGTTCCCAGTTATTTTTTAAGACAGCTGTCACATTCTGTAATACTGCAATATAGTATTTCATTCAATAACAGTTTTGCAGCAGCAGTGCTATCCTAATGCACTGCGTTAAAAAATAAACCATGTTGAAAAGTTGATACAGACTTCACAAATTTATTAGACATAGGTTGTTGGTGTATGTTAATATACAATTGATTAAAGTCACATAAAAATTATTTATTAAAAAAATATTGCGCTACATCTCCGCGTAATTTCTATGCTTCCAGCAACCCATCTGAGCTTTTAGTTCTTTCATTCGCATATAATAGAAATACACATAAATGGATAAAAAAGTATTCGCTTTTAAAAACGTATGCTTGACTAAGCATTAAAATGTACTTAAACGTAAACGTGTGGGTGTACAATATAGCAACATTTACTTTAAAAATTCAGCTATCTTTATGTTAGATCAAATCATATGCATAAAAGAAACGTTAAAGGTTAACATATACACTCATGTTTCGGTAGCATTCACTAGCAATGAACAATGCTACAGACAACTAAAAAAATTAATTTCTCATCGATATTAAATCTGTTTTTTTCCCTCAAAAATGTGCTGCTCAATTTTGATATATTTCCAAATTAATGTTTGCATTTTGTGCTAAAAAAATAATTTTATGAATACTTGACGTGCAAGTTAATGTAATGTCAGTTGCATGGAACATAAACATATTTTGATTATATTTATTTATTGCATGACTGATGTAATGCGATTGGATGTACAGTACTCGTTCCTGCAATACAAACATTATAATTGGTATTTGCGTATTCAACAAATGGCCGAGAATACGGCTTAGTTGTATTTGCATTGTTTACAAATAATTTTTAAGTACTCAAATGGTCGCGGACCCGGAGCATGCTAAAAATTAGATGCATCTTAGGCAGATTCTACCAGGCTACCTGAAAAGATGATACGCCCAATTGCTCTAATAAAATCTTTTTGTTTTTTTTTTGGTTATTTCTCAAGAATTGATCTTTTGTCAATCTAGCACGTCTACTGTCTATTTGACAAACTACTAAGCTTTCATTCCAATGTTTCAAATAGTATGGTTGACCTCATGTTTTCCGATTTCACCAAATGTTATATCATGCTCGTTCAAATAATTATTCATTTAGAATTTTTGAAGTGGTTCTCAAACTGTGGGGCGTGCCCCCTTGGGGAAAGTGTCGAAAGCCTGAGGGTGGGAGGCAAAATAAATAAATAAAACAATTTAGCTCGGCCAACACAACACCCAAAAAAGAAGGTAATTAACAATAAATACGTGCATGAACTTTTCCGGACAAGAAAAAAAAAATAACAAGGTCATAAACAAAAAATGCGGAGATAAACTATTTTATTTATTTTGGACTTTCGGAAAAAAAGTCATCACAAATATAGACGTGAGAGTGGGGACGCAAAATAAAAAAGGTAAAAAGGAAGCGCGAACTACAATAGATTAAGAACAGCTGATCTATGACAGAATCTTTAAAATTTTCAAGGCCAGGAATTTCTTCTACAACATGTTATTTCAATTTAACTCTTCGTATTATGCAATAGTTTAATTACTTATCGAGATAGTTTGAAATCTTTTCTCGTTCAAATTAATTCTTATTGTCATAAAAATTCCGAATAAAGAATTATTAGAACAAGCATAGTAGGTTTAGTAAATACAAATTGAGTTTTCTTAGTTTGCGTTACTGTCTTTATAATATAATACTATTGTGCAGTATCAATACTCACCTTAACTTAACTTAATAAATTATTAGTTTTTTTTTATTACATTTAAAAAATATATTTTCAAAAGTAAGAAGTTGAAAAAAATCTGCAACATATCTGAATGGCAAAATTCTGCGCTCTTGAATCAGTTTTCATTCGCCTTGACGGCTCCTTCATCAAATTTTTCACTCGGGTAAAATATGTCGCATTCCAAACTTATTAGTACATACATGTACTCTATTTCGTTTACTTTTATTGCAAAAATGTGATTGACTAAAAAATATTTTACAAACAAAACAACTGCGTTTTTGGTTTGCTGTTTAAAAACTAATTTCTTTATGTTTGTTCATAGTTACGATAAATGGTTTTAATGGAACATATTAAGGGTAATAAAGCACCAAAACTTGAATATGTGGGTTACATTTTGAGCAATATTAGAGATCTATCTTGCCCGTTGCTTGTTTAAGATAACTATAATATCAAATACTATCAGATGTTGTCTATTTTATTGTAAATGTAATTGTATAGTTTTTGAAATATATGCATGTATTCAAATCCAATACAAGTTGTTATAATTATAAAAGAAAAATTACTACAATTTTAGTTTTACATCTGGATAATTATTTGTCTCAAAAGTGTTGATTCAGCGTACATGGCACAAACAAAATATAATGTTATATTACATACATACCTAGTAGATTGATTGCAAAGATTTATGTTTAAGAAAAGCATGTAACATCAGGATTTGCGCAAAGATTAAAATAGTGAAGTAATACCATGTGAAAGTTTGTAGCAAAGGAAACTTGCTGAGATAAACACGTCACTACGTGCTAAAATAAAAATATTTAAGAACCAGTACATTCTGATATACTTGGTAATAATTTAAAATCTCGTATGCACACTTATAAATACTATACAGGAGAGGTAATAAAAACTTCATAACTATAGATAGAAAGAGTATCCATCCTTAGCTGTCGATGCTGCAACTAAAAGAAAAAAGAAAGAGTATCATATTCTATCTCTCAATTATTATGAATTATAATAAAATATTATTCATATATCTTACTGATTTTGACAAAAATTGCAAGTACACCTCGTATTTTGCACTTATAGGGACGAATTATGTTAATAAAATGGTTCAATTGTGCAAATAATTGAATCCTAAATTTGTACACAGTAACTCCATAATACTTAACTAAACTAATATAATTAGTTAATTGAATGTAGCTGCAATTTCTGTAATAACGTCAACTTGACTTGCAACCGGTTATCGGTACGGTATACAAACTTATTAACATAATTATGTTCCCGCGATGAAACAAAATGAATTGACCTCAATGTTAGAATAACGATATTGGAGCATACCAATCAATGTTACTACAACTTTATTTTATTATTATTTTAGAGACCGACATAAAACATGATAAATATAACATTAAATTCAAATTCAATAAGTAAAAATATAAATGTGTAAATTTGAAAGATAAATATTTTTATTGAAATATCTAAAAAATATTTTATATTAAATAAGTTATTTATAATCTTAAACAGGGTTGGTGCAATAGATATTCGCATAAACCTTAATGCAAAAGTCTTCCATAATTTTACAAACAGACGTAAATATTAATTAGAATATTATAATTATTAAATAAATACTACATCATTACTCTATTTTGAAATAAATGTTTCAAAAATTCACCTCGGGTTCGGGGAACCCACTACTTTTTTATTGCATGTCCACTGCTCTACTAATTGAGCTACGGAGGTATCTCAATTGGCATAGGTTTTATATTTACCACGTCAAAGTCAATTTTTAAAGCTTATGGTCAATTGAGATACCACCGTAGCTCAATTGGTAGAGCAATCAAAAGATTGTGGGTTCAATCCCCAACCGAGGTAAATTTTTGAAACATTTATTTCAAAATATAGTAGTGACGTAACAATTATTTAGTAATTATAATATTGTAATTTCAACTTAGACTCCATTTAAAAAAATTAAAATGTAAATAATAAATAATTATTAATTGCAATATTCGTAAATATTAAAATTTTCAGAAAATTGCTAGAAACTTAAGTGATAAATCCTAACAAAAGATTAGAAATAAAACTACTATTTTTTGTGACTGAAGTTTCCATCCATTTCTCAGTTGTCAGAATAAAAATAGGTAATAAAAAATAACATAATATTTTTGAAAAAGTATAAATTAATACTTATTTCTATGTTTTTAATATTCAATAATTTTAAGAAAAACCAATCCAGCATATTTGAACACTAAAAGTTTATATTATTTTTGCTGAATTTAAATAAAAAAACTATTTATAAAAATTAATTTTAATTGTTAATCTTATTAATATAAATTTGTTCTATATATAAATCTAAACATATTTTTTATAGAAAATACCTTTATGATTAATAAATAAAAATGATATTTAAAAGAATGACAATAAAACAAGATTAAATTATATGTTTGCGAAATATAATTTTGGGATAAATTGTAACATAACTAACAAATTACAATATAATTTAATTTTATATTCTGTTATATAAATATAACAAATAAATGGCATTATTTATCTTGCGTGTCTACTGCTATTTGTTTGTTTGATCAATATTAAAACTTAATGCAAAATTATAGCCATAAACCGTCCTATTTATATAATATTTAATTTATTTAAAAATTATTTTCTACAATAATATTTTTATTGTAATTTGCTTAGTTGCAATATTTCTATGGTTGTTCATACTGTTCATACATAACTATGACTGAGATAAAATGCACTTGTTTGAGATTATACACCCATCATTTTTAGTATTTATAAGTATTTATGTGATGTTTTTGACAATGAGTTGACAATAATTATACAATCTAATACCAGGCGTTGTTAAAACAAGACTTATTTTTTGTTAAATATAAATTGAAATGTAAAAATATATAAATATATGTATATAAAGATGTTGTTATGTAATAAATAAAGGATACATGTTATTAGAATTTGGTATATAATTGAATTAACTATTCCCAACTATTTCATTTGATTGCAGTTTTTAATTTATCTATGTTAATACATACTATTTTATTGGATTTACCTATGGATAAATTAATTTCTGTACGCCACTGAGCCCTATTTGTACGAAACGTGCTTTGAAAAGAGTTCAGTATCGAACGTGCGATTGGAATGGTTTTTATGTATCAACAATAATACAACACCCACAAAATATGATCGTAAAATAGCTTTACAAGCGTGGAAAATTATTAACTGGTTTGCTTTAAAGTTTGAACTGCAATCAAACAGTGGAGCCTTTCATTTGATGTTTATAATAAGTTTGATTGGTGCTGCAATAAATCAAAATAATTGTTGTTTGCATTTATGATAAATGTCTGCATTTATATGATTAGTCAGTTTTAGATTAAATGTTAATCTTGATTTAAAAAATAATAAACATGTAAAGAAAATAATGAGTATGAATAATCGCATCTATAAAATGAAGTTTTATATAAATAAATATACAAAGATACACATTATAAATTATGTTGGCGAGCTGACAAAAACAAGGTAAATACAAATAATTTAAAAAAACGCCATCTATTTGATAGCGTATATTTTCCGTGTATTTTGATTTAAGAACCGTATTAACATTTGGAAATCAAGTTACTTATTCTAAATTTAGTAAAAATTAATCGAATCACTGTCGATATTATACTTAGCATATCCTGTGTTTTTTATTAAATATTTTGCATTAACTATACATACAATACAAGAATTATAATAATATTACCTCACTTAACTTACAAACGTTTATACCAGTAAAAACTTAAAAGCTTGTATACAGTAGGTGTATTAAACGGCACGTTTGTAAACGGATAAGTTCCGAATAACCATACTCAGTTGGCACGCATTTGGTTGAGCGCGCGTTCTCAGATTTTAGTTGGAACACGCTCTTAGCAGAAATTTTCAACATTTAAAACCTCCCATTAGTCTTGACAAAGTCTAAAATAGAGAATAATACAATAAAATAGACACTACACTAATATAATTCTAGTTAAATGTATATATAGTGATTTAGTCGGTAAAATTGTTTATTTGTTCTCAAAATTGAGCATTTTTGAACTGAACTATTTGAATTTAATTTGAACAAGTTTATTGTTTAATAATATTACAAATAAATGTCTAAATCCCAAATTATCTTGCGGCTATTAGCATATTCTCCTTCGGAAACAAGTAAAATAAGTTCACAATACTTTTCTTTAATTTAAATTATAATAAGTTTTTAAGTTAAAATTCTTCTTTTAGATTCCCAAATTCTAAAAATTACATCGGGATATTTCTTGGACCACTTTAACAATTATACCTTTTAAAAATAGTTTCATTTTGGAAGTAATAAATATAATGATTACATACCCATTGAGGCTTAAATTATTTACTCTCTTCGATAGTTGTCAAAGTTGATTGTTTCCTGTACTCTTGTGTAATAATTTGTTAATGAATTGTTATTCAAATGCCGAGATAACTAATATGCATTTTATGTATAGACTTGCTAATGGTAATTTGATACAGGCTAAGCGGATGTATGAAGAACATTTTTCTCAATCTTCATGTTCCTGCTAGAAAGAGCTTCTAAAGTTGAAGAACTGTCTTCATAAAACATGCACATTTAAATAAAATAGGGACCCAAGTAGGCCAAACACAGAACCACCAGTAGAATTAAAAAACTAGAGGTTGGAATGCGTACTAAAACTTTTCTCCTAACAATATATTTCCACTATCATTTCTTTATGTTAAAAATAATTATTTTAAATTCAATAAGATAGTAGTACGGCATGTGCTGATGGAGGATAGTTTAAAAGTAAAACTGGATCCGGTTGGTCTGTTCGACACACTTTGCTTGTCCCTACTTTATATTTATTAATTTATTAATTTTAATTTATTATTTCATATTTCGCAGCTTTTCACATTGACTTGAAATTAATCACGTATGTTTTGTTTCCGCATTTGACCATCTATTGGTTTTTAATTTTCTCCTAAAGGGAGAAAAGTGTTTAAACCTTTTTTGTATACAGGAATTTTTTAATAAAACAAAAACCAAAAACCAAACAATACAGATTTTAGAGATCTACAAATTAGTTTATACGAAATATTGTTATAAATTTAATAATTTTTTTGTAAATTGACAAAATTCTTCTTTTTGATATTTCTAATTCGATTTTATAAGTTATGTATTACAACATCAATCTAAAATTAATTTAATTCAATTTCTAGGGTTAAATTTCTATAGAATTGAACAACTACCTTTTATCATTTGTTATTCTATTTAAATCGAGGTCTTTTATGACGATTTTGTCTACCACGTGTTGCCAACTCAACCATTCAAAAGGAATTTTTGGGCGGCACAACTAGAGCTTACTTCTAAGATATTCCCCAAATTTTAAAAGAATATCTTGAAAACCGTTTGGGTTATGCGTGTCACACACACGCACATACACATACATACATAAAGACATTTTTCTAAAAACCAAAACCAAACCTTTTTTAGACTCAGAATCTTCCAAAATGTATATTTCCGTTTTAATTTCAATTTCAAATTTTTGGTATAAATCCAATAATTTTTCATATTTTTTTATTAAACTGATTTAATAAATATTTTTCGCGATAAGATATATAAAAAAGTTAATTTATTTATTAAAATGCAGTATCACATAGTAAAGGCTATTGCCATTCAATATTTTTCCCTATATAGAGCGAAAATTGAAAATTGATGAACGTGGTAGATGGAAATGTTTGTATCTATACAAATAAAGCGCTTTCAGAAACTTATTTCTGTTGATTTTCCTCATTTTTATTGCATTTTGTCCATGGTTTCTGCAAATATTGGTTCAAATCCTACAAGTACTAGCGCTGATTATTTTTTCCAATAAACAATTTTCTTAAAAAATGCAATTAGAAAATTTAATAATGAGTATGTGCAGGCTGATAAAATCCGTTTGGGTTGGACTTGTGGTTGTATTATTGCACTGGTATTTCTATCGGGAAAATTTGCGACGAGGTATATATATATGAATTACTATCTGGGTTTCTAAAGAATGCACCAATAGCAACAATGATAGTAGTATGATTCATGCACGATAATGCACATTTCAGTTTTGTTGTTCGTAATCTTTTGAACGCAATATATAAAAATCGCTGAATTTCCACCTCTGCAAATTTAGCGATTTTTATATATTACCTCATTTATCGCCAGATTTAAATCCCTTGGATTTTTCTATGGCCATTTGAAGTTATTAATATACACTTCTACAGTAAAAATATAGATAATTTGAAAAGTTCGATAACAGAAGTGTGTAAAACAATAAAATCACATATTTTTGAGAGAAATTGGCAGTCAACGAGAAGAAGATTGGATACATGTATCATAGCTGAGTGTGGCCATTTTAAAAATCTTTAATTTCAAATAATTATTGTCTAAGGGTAACCCCCTTAATTTGTGCAGCATATATACATTCTGTATACTAGATTAAAGCGGTGTTTACGCCGAAACATATATAAAAATTTAAAGAGCATATAAGTATAATAACATTATTTCTAACCGTAAACAACAATATAATTTTTTTTTTGCAATTATACATATATTTAAAACTTTCCATTTTGTGACGCGTCTTTATTTTATTACCTATGTCTTTTAAGTCTTTGTTTAATTAGATTATTTTCGTTAGAAAAAATCATAATTTTACCACATTTATTCATAGATTGTCTTCATTTTGTTAGTTAGTTAGTTAGTATTTTGGGTAAATCAACCTATAAAGATTTGTAATGCCTAACTCTTTTCATTTCTTGCAACCTTTAGTTCATTTATCTGCATAGCTTTGTCAAGATTTATTTAATGAATTACGGTAAGCATTGTTAGATGAAGAAAGTTAAATATATACAACACGACGATTAAGAGCAACCTAGTATACGGATGCGAAACGTGGAGACCAACTAAAGTATGGGAAAATAAACTTAGTTCAGTGGAAATGGATGTGATAAGAAGGTCACTATGGGTATCCAGATTAGATAAAATCAGGAACGATGCACTAATGAAAAACATAGATCTCAAAGAAGACAGAATTGGGGTAATCCAAACTCGACAATTAATATGGTATGTACATGTTCAGCGCATGCAGCCAACAAGAATACCAAACCTAGCCCTAGAATGGAGACCTCTAAGAAAAAACAGAAGAGGTAGACCGAAGAAAAAATGAGAGCTAGAAATTTCAAGGTCTATGAGCGAGAGAAACCTGGAGACTGAATAATGGGAAGATAGGAGAGAATGGAAAGCGGGTATCGGAGAACATCGCAAAACGTTCTAAAACCAAGAATATATATATATTGTTAGAAAAAAAGGATAACAATTAAATTTCATAAACTGCAAGTTTTGCTAATCTAACCCCATACTATTTTTTATCAGGGTTTTATTAAGGATAGAATCTCGCAAAAATAAATATAAATGCATGTAAATACTGAAGGTGTCAAAATGTTCAAAAATTGGTCATAGCCTTAATCTTTTCCGGTTCAATTCGGATAATAGATAAGTTATTTTTTTTATCATCACAAGCTATATTACGAAAAAAGTTTAGAGCAAAGCAGAGTTCGAAATATAGCAATTTCGGGACAAAACCTCAAAAAGGGCTTGTTTTGCAAAGGACCCCGTAAATTGAACAATTACCAACTAAACGCAAGTATTATTTTAAGATGCAACAAAAGTAATTCTAAACTTAAATAAGATTTGCTGCATTCCGAGGATGCCATCTTTAGTGGATTAACAATGTTCTTAAAAAATATTTACAGATAGGAACCCTATAAAACACTTATAGGATGTACTAAAATCATCAGTTATGTATATAATACCTGCTGCTAACAATCGAAAACGGAATAAATCGTTCTTGTCAAAGCAAATGTATAGAAAGCATTCATTATGGTATAGTATATGCATACGCATATATGTAAAATTGCTGACAACTTCTAATTTATGACACGTTAGTTAAAATTGTTTCATTAAAATATCACTCACATTGATTAAAGTTGTACTTTAAACAATTGCAAATTATAACTAGTTTTACTGGTACGTTAATTTTATTTAGGAGTTTACGTTTATATATAGAAAAATGTTACAAAAACTAATTTACAAAAGAATGATGCGCATAAATTTCAATTTTCTAGAAATTGGCAATTAGTAGTAAAATTTAATATGAATGTTTGTTAATTAACCGTCAGCGTTAAAAAATGTAGCTTCTAAAAATGGTGAGAAGTCACTCAAACTAAATAATAAAACTATCAATATAAACCAAGATGTGAATAAATGTTATTATTATTTTTACAAAAATTAGTTCTAATATAAATTGCAAAATTTACGACAAAATAATTAATATTGTAAAAACAGGAAACTATACTGCAATGTTTGAGAGAAATGATGATATTTTGTTAGAATAGTATTTAAAAAATCAAAATTCTCAATTCTCTGTAAATACTGTTTATATAAAATGTTAATCTCGCGTCCAAATAGACTTAAAATCGCATGGAAATATAATGGACATTTGTTCTTGGTTTACAATAATGTATTTTGCTATATTTTTAATAAGCTATTATTAATGCGTTAAAGTGCTTACGTTATCTAAAACGTGTCTTGCTTTTTACTATAGTTCTTGAAGTTCTGAACATGGTTGTCCATTTTCGGGTGTTGGTTTTGCCGCAGGTATCTTGCTGAATGAGAAAAACAAAATATCAATATTGATCTTAATAATACAACTTGTCTACATTATTTATTATTTTAGACTTCTACTATTCTATATAACTTTAGCCACAAATAAATTGAGATATATCAATTCAATAATTGTTAAAGGTACAAAAAATAATTATTCTTGAAATTATTTTTGTGGTAGGTATGATTACAATACAAAATCATTGAAATTTTATTAAATAGTACCTTTTAAATTATCTATATAATAATATCACGTATACCCTGTGTTCTTGTTTGAAAATTAATATATCGATAATTGTAATATTTGTGAATAAATATTTTAATTTTAATTACCCATTCAACGACGCTATAGGTTCCCATTGGAAATTTTAAAGTTGGGTACAGATAAACCTAATAACAGTAATTTTTAGAAACAATAATAGTACAAAGATATTGCTCAAATAAGCCTTCATTTTTTACTAAAGTTGCAAAACGACGCGTTTTTTCAAAAAAAGCTTTGTAAAATAATCTGATACACACAGTATACAGAATGGTGATTAATTTTTCCTTACAAAATTTACTTACTACACACTATACTGTAACTATAACCTACAAATGTTCAAATTGGCCACCGTTTGCTTCTAAATAGTTTGGTATCGAATTTATGACGTTTTCAAGCATCACCGATAATAACTACACAATAGAAATAATAAACATACCAACTAAGTCAGACTGATGAATTAAAATTTGACGTGTACAATTATATTGTCTATGATATCATTTTAATTTTACTAGAAAGTTTGCTACATTATTAAGCGTATTTTTAATTATAATTTGATTTATATTTCGAAAGTAATTTGCATATTTTTCCACATCTCTTATTATTTATTTTCCATAAAGCCTATTATACTAAAAAAAGAAAGCGAATTTATTTATAAAATACGCAATTAAAACACTGATATAATTAAAAGTTTGAATGCCAAACAAACATTTTCTCATCATTTTGGAATAAATATTTTCGTTTTCTGTTGACACGATCTATAAAGTTACGTAGCACTTAACCACCAATTAATCCGTAAATTGTATAAAGTGGTGGCATTTTGGGTGACCAAAAATATTATACAAACAAAGTTTCAAATAAGAACTAAATGAAAAAAAGCAGATTAATCGGTCAATTTTAGAATTTTGTAATTAATTGGCCATTTCAAACTTTTTGAATATTTGCCAAATGTAAAAAAACTATAAAATTAAGAAATTGTTTGTTCAAACCATTCAAATTATTTGTTCAAACATCAGAGCAGCCAATAAAACACAGACAACTGTTTTGGTTCTACAAACCTCCTCAATTTGCCTTGTATCACTGTCAGCTTTGCCAAATGGTAAAATATAAAAATTGCAGAAACAATTTTTAAACATTTTTCTTTTCAAGCCTTTGTTCAACCATTGAAGGACAAATATCTTACCCTATTAGTGCGCAAACTATAAAAATTTTCGGGGTCGCCAAATTCAAAGAAATTTATACGACAAACATTACGTCCAAAAATTGGAGGGGAAGGGGGTTGGAAAAAAATTAGAAAAGTGAGTACCGCTGTACTAACAAAAGATGTGTAAACAAACTCACTCACTCACTCACTCACGTACTTACCAACATAAAAAAATCACAAAAACTCACCAAGTCATCAACTCACTCACTCATCAAGTCACCAACTCATCAATTAATCACTCACCAAACCACCAACTTATCAATTCACTCATTGCCCAATTCAGTAACTTATGAACTAACTACCTAACTAACTCGCTCACTCACTCACTCACTTAATCACTCATTCTCTCACTCACTCACTCACTCACTCACTCACTCACTCACTCACTCACTCACTCACTCACTCACTCACTCACTCACTCACTCACTCACTCACTCAC
>JARJEC010002863.1:0-10693 GCA_030264575.1 Tachinus sp. AB-2021 | reverse complement strand
AAAGTAAAGATTGCTATGTTAAATAAACACTAATTATATAGTCATTTTGATTTTCATTTGTTATTTTAATGTTAATATTACAAATATTTACTATAATTAATTTTATTGATTGATATTAACATAAAAATCATCAGCGATAATTTAACTTTCTATGAACATCTAAAATAATACGATTTAACATACTCCCAAATTAGAGTAATTTCTAATTTGAATATAAGTTCTCAAATATAACTAAAATGTAATATGTAAATTATTATTATATTTATTAAAGTAGTAAAAATTTAAATCAAAGTATTTAAATATCATTCTATACTTCGTAGTATTTTAAATTAACAATAATTCAAATTAACATATTGAAATTTTAACACATCCATTATTGAATTTCCATATTATTTTTAGACAACTATTTACATAACAAATCTCATTTGCTCAAAAGCATTTAAATTTTCATAACGCAATAACTTTATACAGAGAAAATTTATATGAATTCAAATATATTAATGTTTGAAAATTTATTCGTTAAAACCACATGTTTATTTAGGAATATATCTGACCAAGCAAAATATTTGTCAATATTTTATACAAGCATAAAACTGATTCAACTCAAATTAAGTTTAAAATCGATAGAAAACCGTTGCGAATTAAATGAATCATACGTGTGACAACAAAATCGACAGCATTCGCAGGTAGATATTATATTAATATTAAAAATGGCTTTTTAATTTAATCTTATGGACAATTGATTGATTAGCTAAAAATGCCAATATTTATATAAATATAATTTAATATAAATAAAGTCGATTTGAAAGCTTTTTGTATGTCTACATCATATTGATGTTTCTAATGCAGTTCATTTTAGAGAATAAATATTATACATATATGAAAATTTAATAGGTAAGTGTATATTTAACTAAAATTATGCGGCTCAAGCTTGATTCCGATTTTTTTTTCATTTAATGGATGCAGGTTAACATAAACCAATATTTTTAAATCCGAATTAAATTTGCAAATAAAAGAGGATCGTTTCAAAATTCTGAAAGTCCAATGCGGCCCGATATGAGCTCCTGCTCTACTTGGCTTGCCTATTCAACGCACGCATGAACTTTTTTGTCAAACAAATAGTAGTTCAAATACTTTCTAACATAATATTCATGCAGCAAACGATTGATTGTATAATAATATCAATAATTGAAGACATGTTTTTTTTATTATAAACAAGTAAATATGTAAATAAAAGTATTATCTATTATTGGCTCACATAACGACAAGTGGTATTCTGAATATTCCATTTCTCTTTGCATTATAATTAATTAATCACTTTGCGTTTTGCAAATCTCTCGGTATTAGTAATAATTGCGATTAACAAATCCTCAAACGATTTGCTAGATTACAAATGCAGAACCGCAATTGCGGTTTGGTTTGGTTAGGTTTGTGTTATATTGTAATGTCCAATTACAATTCTTGCATTTTGAAATTCTAAAGCCATCAGCCTCAAATTACATTGCGAGTTTAATTTTGATAATGTGATGTAATGGAATACATCTCTTTGACAACTTTAGTTTAATAATCAAATTACGAAAACTTTGGGACATTCAGAAAGCAATTTTCACAAATTGTAATTAATGTAAAAAAACTGTCTTGTTAACAATGTTTAATATAACCAACAAGAGAAATTATTTTAAAAAAATATGTTCTCAAAATAAAATTTCAATTCGATCTGTGATTTGTTTCAAACTTATAAATAAAATATTGAGGAGGGTCACCTTATCATACAATATTTTACTTTATCGGGGTCTATAAGTTTCGTAGGGCGGTGCTGAAAAAAGGTTTGTGACCCTATAGACAATTTACATACAATCACGCAAGAAGTTACGTTTACGCCTAGTAGCTAGTAGGATTTCCCTGACTTATTCATTAATTTGAGTGCACGCATGAGATAGTTAGGCTTATCATTTGTATTTTATATTCTGCTTTACATAATAGCTGCCGTATTTTCATAGCTGTTGGTTGGTATTTATTTTGAAATGTATATACTTTAATTGTACATATGATATAATCTTGATAACTAACTCTTAATATTAATTACAAAATGTGTGAAATATTAATGGATACAACTTAAGTGGGGTAGTTAGCAGGTCTAATTTAGAATTATAATTTGAATTTCTGTTTTATAAATATTATACCAAAACATGTGTATAGGCTACCTGTCATTACGTATATATAATTTATAAAAGTTTTAAGAATATTGTGTATACAAATATTTTAAAATTAATTTTATAGATAAGTAAATATTAAAAACTTTTTTTAGATATGTTCTATTTGTGGTGAATTTTTTAAAATCATTATTTAACGTACGTCGTTCTATTTATGTTCTCCTTTGAGACGCAATCCAAAGGTTATGTCTGCAAATTTTTCTGTTAATTCAGTAATTCTAATCTGATTATAACCTGTCCTGTTTTTTTGTGTATCCAAAAGAAGGTTTGGTTAATACATTTCGGTAAACAATTAATGCATGAATCAATTTTAATAAAATCGCCATACTTATGTTTTAAAATGAGTAATACTTGTCTGGCACTATGCAATTTGTTATATCAAATGTATAGTTTATTTGAATTCGGCATTATATTGGCTGAATTTAAGTGTAAAACAGGCATAAAATTAGTATTTGTATTTTTTAGATTTAACTCAACTGACCATCGACCTTGAGGTTCTGCAGATATGTGTGTGTTTGCGTTGAATTATGTCTTATGAATTTACATCTGATAACTAGAGTGTAATTAATTGTTTCCCAATGAAAACTGGAGCCAGTCGGCAACTAACAATTTTCAATGTTGCTTAACGTTCGAAAACATTTACAATCGACCGTATGGGATATGCCATGCAATTATTAGTGAAAATATTTCCTATATTCGTAAAATTGAATCCAAAACTTTTTAATTATTATTCATATTCCATATTTTAAAATTCTAAAATTACCTAGACTACTACTAGAAACCAATAAAATATTCGATTAAAAATATTTTCCTAATACTGTTTGTTCAGATTATATCTAGATAGATTCATCCGCTGCGAAATTTGATCGCAATGCTGTCGTTAATTTAATCATTTTAATGTCAAATATTAATCAGGAAAAACGTATATCGATTGCTGATAGTAGTATATTTGAAAGAACGCAATAGTGTATGCATTTGTTTGCAAAAATAGTTAATAAAAGTTGAAATAATAAAGATTTTTTTCTAAAACAAACGCAGATATTGTAGACAGTTTAATTATTGAATAAAATTATAATTAATTGTATGAATGAATAAAAACACTACTTAATGAAATAAAATATTGTTTCTATAAATCTTAGCATTGATTGATAAAACTTTTTCTATTTTGCCAATTAGATTTATACTGGATCATTGTAATGGTTTCAAAACCTTTACTACGCGGAACTTTATTATAAAAATAAAAGAATTTACTTTTAACGGATATTATCAAATGTCATGCATCTATCACACTTGATAGTGAGCGTAACATGTTGAAATTTAAGTCGTTTTTCAATAATTATTTTTGTGGTAAAAACTTTTGAAAATTGTTTAATTTAATATAAAAAAACATTGGACAAAATTTCTGACTTATTCCTATGAAAACTAGCTAGAAAGCTGTTCTTCAATTTCAGTGTCGATCTTCCAATTTGACCGATAAGAATATTGCTCTACAAAAATATTTCTAAAAGTAAAAATTATGTATGTAATATAACATGTAAATAACTTAGTATCTCTTTAAATTTAAATTTATTAATATAAATAATGCTATACATCCTTTTTATTTATGCTACAATCCATGTTTTATCCATTTAAATAACATTTGTTTCCAAATATTGTTAATAAAATTTATAATAAAAAAATTAATAAATATTTTCTAAAAACTTTTTTTAAACTTTTCATTCGGCTATTTAAAAAAATAGTAAAAAATCATATCTTATATTATATTATATATACTAAAGCAAAAAAATAAGGTGAAGGAAAATTATTTCAACAAGCGATTTTTAAGATAACTAATTGTTTAAAAAAAATTGTAAGTATGTGACCACACAGCAGAATTAAAATATTTACTACAATTTTTATAAAAAAAATTATTAATCGGGAGAATCGAACCCGGAATCGCTAGTATCGTAGACAGTCTTGCTCTACAGACGTCGGCTTATAAATTATTGTAAGTGAATCGAATCAAAGGAAATTAACTTAACTAATTTCTGTACTTTGATGTGAAGTTATGTATCTGACATTGATAAACATGTTGCTCCATCTCACTTCCACTCATCAATTTTACATCTTCTTATTTTTTTACGCTTAAGTTTAAATTCAGATGCACTTGACGTAAAAAAGAGAAAAGATATACAATTGATGAGTGAAATTGAGATATATTCGTGTAACGATATATATATATATATATATATATATATATATATATATATATATATATATAGATATTATATCAAAAACAATTCAAGTAAACAATAGTAATAACAATAATAGATTGTCTTTTATTTAGGCAAAGTTAATCGAACATTTTCTTCCACTGAAATTGTTAAGGAAAAGCTGTCAAATAGGATGGCATTAGAATCTACAATAAAATATCTGCATTAACTGACAATCGAAGCGTGACAAAAATTTCCTGCAGGTAGCAAAGCCAATAGAATACGGTCATTTGTTGTAAAAGTCACTGTTCATACTACTTATCGTATTGACAGATGTGGATTTGACTTTGCATCGGTACGAATCTTTGTTACACAAAATAAATATGTTTGTACTAGATTTATATGAGGAGATACATAACTTGCAACTTGACTGGTTGTAGATATTTATATCAAACTGAATGCCACTACCTTTGGAACCCATACAAAGTCTCCGGGAGGCAACTATCGGAACTCGAGTTAGGTGTTACTGGTAAAGACAATACATCCCAAACTACAATATGTTCTAGAGTTCTAATTACAGTTTTGTCGCCTAAAAATGCATAAACAAGTAATTTTCAAAATTTTAATAATGACATTAGACAAAAATAGAGAACCAATTGATGACGCTTTTAAGATGTTCAAATGGGGAAACAAAACCCACGTGATCAATGTAAATCAGTGTGATGTGATCTGTAAGTAGTTTTAACAAAAAAATTTCCTAAAATTATTTATTTTTATAACCAAAAAGGTCAACAAAAGACATCTCTGTCACTAGTAAATATGTATTAAGTTAGTTTTCTGACATATCACATGGTTTAGAATTTCCTCATTTTATGTTTATAAAGAGTAGCTATTATGTAATTAAAAATAAAAATGTAAGATCTAAGTAGGTATTAAAATGACATGACCCGAAAGTTCAAAATAACCTGCTAAATCATTGTCAAGGGATAGCTGAGAGCTCTTGTCAAATTACCTCATTTAGGTCTAGTACAGTCCTTGGGTAAACGTAAATGTAAACGTTTGCTCTGTACTGCTGCTTGCCGCCCTAGTCTTCACTGCCGGCCATATAGATTTCACATTTTCTGGTGTACGCATAGAACGTTGAGCCCCAAATACTAGTTTCATTTTTAAAAGACAAAATTGTTCATTTTCTTGTCCTAAAGATACCGAGCCATTTCAATTTGGTTGGCTCCAAAAATCACACGGAAATAATGGCAAACTTTGAAGCACGTTCGGAAACATCTTTGAGCTACTGTCGAAGAAGCACCATAAAGAAGGAAGAAGCCGTCGCTAGACACCAGGTAGATGTGAAACATCAAAATCCATTTTTCATAGGAATTTGTGTATTTTAAAGCTCTATATTTTCACTGTCACTCATGATACTGTTTGTAACAAACACTAATATAGTTTGTGTTTTCTGTGCAAACTTTGTACTGTTGAGACTTGCGTGTTTACTGAAGATGGCAATTTTTGGCCATTAGATGTTTCACATCTAATGCTAACCACCACTGCAAACGCGGGTTGTTTGTCACTCTACCGATCTATGCCCACTCCTAAAATAGCGACCAAAATTTAAATAGAACATTCCGTATAAAGCATTGTATGCTCCAGGTTGGTCGGTTGAAAATCAAATAACTCATTAAATCCTTAACCAAACGTATCAACAGCTTCGGATTGGAAAGGCAAGAGCAAGCCACTTTCTGGTCATGAGATCAAGAACTCATCTGCGGATGAATTTTTGCGCTCACAATAGTGTTGCCAGGCCGGCGTCACTTTGTTTAGTGGAAGCCAGTTTAATGTGATTGTCTTGATATTTTTCTTGCCTGACATTTTTCTCGGCGTTCCGATGCGTCAGTTTTGCCTACTAGCCGCCAACTGAATTGCTCATATAGAAGTGTCTACTTGATATAGTAATAAATTTTGAAGTCCTCAAGTATAGTACAAAGCAAAATTCGACTCGTCAGAAGGCAGTCTGGAAGATTATTAGGTCAAAGTGCTAGCTAAAACGTAGATTTTAATGATGAAAAATGTTATAAAGAGTAGTGCTGAAAATTGGTATGTATAGTAGTTCAATACGTAGTAATAATGTAGAAAAATGATTAGCGGCAGTTTCGAGGTTGTCAGAAAGTCATAAAATTGTTAAAATTTATAAAAACATAAATGATAAAACATTGTTCTTACACTTACTTACTAATACTTTATATTAAAAGTTACTTAGTTTCATTATCTTCTACACAGGTTTGATTGACAAATTTATGAATTTCTGACGATGTTTATATTTATTAAGGCGACAATTTACCAAAAAATACAACTTATTAATTGCATAGTTTTGCAAATATATTAGTTATTAATATAAATATTAAATAAAGTATTATTATTTTAGAAAATATAATTTGTCTTATACTGTTCCAATCATTTATTCTATTACAATATAGCAACAATTCATTTATTTGCATATTTTAGATGTTTCGTTTCCATTGTAATGAGTTGAATAAATAAAATATCTATTATTATTATTTGTATGCATCAAAGTTTGATATTTTTTAGATCTAAAAACAACATATCAGCATCAGAATGGCATTTATGGCGGTGGTTAATATTTGTATGCAATATTTTTTACTATGCTAATCAAAATAATAGCAGATAAAATGGTCTTATAACATTTTTTTATAATACAAAGCTTGCCCAATCAGTTGTAAAATTCAATTTTCCCTTAATAAACCTTTCATATCATAAAATGACAAATTATTTTTGTTGTTCTTATATACATAATTTTTTTAGAATTAGATAAAGCCTGGATTCTATTTTAATATAATTTAAGTTTTGGTTAAGTAATACGGTTCGCGCATAAGAGCTATTCACAATTCCTTTAAAACGTCTTGTACAGAAATCGTTGAAATGTAAGTGGTGTGTATATAGTAAAAGGTACGTTGAAGGAGTTGCAGAAAAAATATCAAAGAAATAAGTTGCTCCACATAATTGGATTAAAACTTTATTCAAATTGAACGAGAAAAGAAACTTTATATAATTGTTATTTGTTTTATTCAATTAGTAAAAGTAACTTATTAATAGAATTTTATTTCAATTCAATTTATTATTTTAAAATAGTAATGCGTTAAATTTGCTATTTGATGTCAGCATCAATAATTGTACTAAGGGTATAAACACTTCCTAATCCAATTATGTTTATTACATTATGTAACTAGTTTCATATATTACGTAAGAAATTATCAAGAACTCGGCATTCATAAAAACTTAATAGGGAAAACTAGTCGTGCCATTCACTAATACATTATTTCAGTACTACTCTCCTTGTAGTAGTATATTTCACTACAAATGATTGTTAGTTTCATTAATAATCAGTATTGAGATGTTTAAAACACTTTGTTTAAAAAAACTGTTTTAAACAGTTTTTAACATTTGTCTTAAATTGTTTTAAACATGTATTATTAACTGTTTAAAACAACATTTAAAACGTGTATACTATAACTTATATGTTTTAAAATGGTTATTTTTTACAAAATTCTTTTTCTTTTAATTTGTTTTAAATTAAATATCGTACAAAAAACTGCTTACAAAGAAAACGGATGCATTTATTCATTTTCACTACGCGTAAAAGAGCAATCTGTCAATAAAATAAAAAAGAGCACATATCAGTATAAAATAAAATATAATTATAATATAAGCATAATCTGCAATGTTACTTGTTAATTTATATTTTACTAGCTGATGTACCCGTCGTTGACAGGAGTATAAAAATAAATTTAATATCGTTTTTATAAACATTTATAATTATTATTAAAGGGCCCAGAGTCGAGTTGAGAGAGTCCGTTGGCTAAACATTGTGGGTTGTACGACCAACCCACACGACCCTCCCATCGATTAACTCATCTACCGATCCACTCATTTACCGATCCACTCACTCACCGACCCACTCACCCTCCCACTGGCCAACCGACTGACCAACCCACAGATAAAACTACTCACCTATCCACCAATCTATAATGGAAGCAAAGTATATATATATATGGCTGAGGCCGACGCTTCAAAACTTGCAAACCTTCATAGCATTTGTTTAGAACTCTAATCAATATAATTTAAAGCCTAGATTTTAAGCCAAGCTTAGTTAGAAGTATTGCAAAAATTGTGAAGCTTTGTTATTTGTTTATTTAGCGTCTCGAATGTATGGAACGGAGTGACTTTAGGCTATGTACACACAAAACCTTTCTTTTATTTAAATAGATATATTTTAGCTTGACAAACGAATATCTAGGCGCAATTAGCTTTTTGTACACTTGCTTATTTTATACAGATGTTTTTAATTTTATGAATAAAATTAAGTTTTAATATAACATAGGATTCAAATTTACTGCCATAATATTTAATTTAGTTCAAAGAATCTATCGGCAGATAAAGCCAGCACAACCACAACAAATGTAATGAAATTGTCTCTCTAGATGTATGTTGATTTTTAGACACAGTGTTATAGGCAAAAATCAAGAATCAATAAATCTTGCTTTTAAGATGAAGAAAACAAAACCCAAGTGATCAGTATCCATTAGTGTGAAATGATCTGTAAGTAGTTTTAGAACAAAAAATCTCTAAAATTCTCAATTTTTATAACGCAAAAGTTTAACAAAAAACGTCTCTGTCATTGGTAAATATGTAATATATTAGGTTAGTTTTCTGACATATGCCGATGATTTTATTTTCCCCATTTGAGCAGTTCAAAAGGTTCAGCTACTTCGCTAATTTTCTCCTATAAAAAGAGATTCGGTAAAAACTACAAAAGCATTGGGCAGTTGCAGATATTTAATGAAAACCTATCTTTACTATAATTAAGTTTATGTAACAAAATACAACTTAATCAAAAAATTATAAAATAGTTATTGATTTAATAAAAAAATATTTTTTTAATTCACAACTGCCATCTGTTGAACGAAATTGCAATTACTAGTTCTTTAAAACTACTCAAACCTATATAACATTGCGTCTAAACCTCTCATCAATATAATTTATAGCCTAAATTTGAAATCAAGATTAGTTATACGTACTGTAAAATTTTCAAAGCTCTATCATTAAAAAAAACACAAAATATTTAATGACAAATAGGCAGACCGACAGACGTCTGTCTATTTGTTCTGAATATTTTATAGGAAGTTGGCTCAGTTATGACTAATGATAGAGCATTGAAATTTTTACAGGACTTATAACTAAAGACAGAAATTTTTCTGGTGGCGAATTTGGTGTCTACAATGTATAAAACAAAAAAAAATCATAAAATGGGGTGATTTTAAGCGATCTACAGACAAAGCATTTAGTTTATTTATGTAGATAATATATATTACAGGAGTATCAACAATAATTGTCGATTTTTACAAAATGTTAAAATTTTATAGTGTTTTTCGGTATCAAATTTTCAGGTATGTCAAACACGTGTTTCTACGTGTTTGCAACGTACGCAAAAATTGAAGGCAAAAATTTCCTTGTATTGTAAAATTTGATTTAAGAATCCTCAGTCATTGTTGATACCTCTGTATAACCATTGTGTTGAATAAGCATATTGAATAATTAATTATACATACAGGAAATATTATGAAATATATAATAAAATATTCAAAGAAAACAACTTATTTAAAACCAGTGTATTGTGTGTCTAGTAGGAAAAATAGAACATTCCTGGACAACTGTAAAATTTGTTGGACGAGACGCCAGCCGAGTACAACAATCGCTATCGTCCAGGAATTTATTTTCATATGTAACATAAAAAATTTTTGCAAATGCGTTATACAGATACAAAACATTAAAAATAAATCCAGATTGTGTTGTACAAATTTGTTGTTGATAAATATTTTACCACATATTAATTAATATTATAACTTAAATATTGTAATAATATAATATATTATAATAAAGATGGTATCGGTTTAAATTTTGTCGGGTTTTCATGTTTTCATAGTAGAAAATTAAATTTACAAATATAAATTATAAGTTCAAATGCAGGAGGACATGAGTAATTATTTTATTAGTATTTTTATTTTTATATCAACCCCGTCAATAATCTTCTCTTCCTCAGCCATTAATTATCCACTCCTGGACGTAGGCCTCTCCTAAACCCTTCCATGCATTTCTGTCCTGCGCTGCCTGCACCCAGCGCTGCACAGCCACTCTCTTCACATCATCCAGCCATCTCTTCAGTGGTCTCCCTAGCCCTCTTTTGGTCTCCCTTGGGCGCCAAGATATTAGTTT
>JARJEC010002855.1:0-18862 GCA_030264575.1 Tachinus sp. AB-2021 | reverse complement strand
TTTTAGTTAATTAATTAAATATTTTACAAAAATCAATGACACGTTCTGTCATTAGCTTTTCTATAATTTTTGAAAATGTTGGCAATATAGATATTGGTCTGTAATTGCTGACGTCCAATTTGCATCCTTTTTTACAAAAGTGGTATAACCTTTGATTCTATTAAGCATTCTGGAAAAGTACCTGTTTTGAATGATTCATTTATTAACTGGAGTAAAACGGTATTTATAGAGGAGTGAACCTCTTTCAAAATTTTTATATTTAATTAATCAAAACCAGCAGAACTCGTAGTTTTCATATTTAGTATAGTTCTATTTAATACGTGAATGTCGACAGGCTGTAACTACATAGAATATTCACAAAATGTTTTATTTGAAGTTTCTTTTTCATTTAATTCGTTGCGTATTGGTAGCTGCAAACATGTGAATTAAAATGATTCCATATAGCTGTTTTATCAGTTTCGATGGCATTATTTATTTTTAATTTATAATTGTCGATAGGCTCAGTAGGTTAGCTAGAAACGTTATTATTTATTATTTTCCAAACAGCTTTTGACATGTTGTTTGAATTAAATAATTAAGTTCTTCTTTGCCAATAAAATGACGTTTCTATAGGTTTTTTATATAATTTATAGTAATTACTTAAATCAGGACTATTTTGAGAAACTTTATACAGCATTTTGAGTTTTTTGAAGATATAATTATGCTTGTGGTAAGCCATTTATTTGTTAAGTTAATTGGTAACTTTCAATTTCATAAACGGAAAAGATGATTCAAAATTACGTAATACAATTTTATAAAAAATATCAAATTTATCAATATGGTACATCGAAGCATTCGGTTTAAATAAACTAGATTAAATTTTTTTTGCTTAATTCTCTTACAAATTCCTCTACAATATTCGTCGCCCAAAATCAATGCACGCTGCGTACTTTGGGATAAAGTTTTCTTACTATGTGTATTTATAGGTGATGTACTTTGTTTATTTTGTGATCGACTTTTCTTTCTAAATAATGGATAATCGACTGTCAGTTGTGTCATGGAAATGTTGTCGTTGTTGTCATTGCTTATTATTACATGATTTATTTTCAATTTTTGTAACGATCTAGCTTTTCTATTAACAACATTTTAACAGTTGTTGGTTTTGCTGTTTTTATCACTATTGCAGTTTTTGTTGATTTGAATTGGATCTTAGTCAATATTTATAAGTAACTCTGTTTGTGACGAGAAGTCCGTAACACATTTCTTTATATTACTATCCCAGTTTTTATTAATTTGAGCCAATTCTTCGTCAATAGTTGTAAGAATTTCAGTTTGCATTGAAACGTATTTAAAAATTTTATTGAGATTTACATTATTAATGGTTTCAGTTAACGTATCTATTATTTTATTTTTGCAGATCAATTCAGTTTTAATTGCCGCCAATTCTTGAAATAATATTTTCATTATCTTTATCTGAAATCATATTTCTTAAATCCGATAAAAGATCAACATATTCGTTGTCGTCTTCATCAGATACAGCCGAAATACTTAAGCTACCTTTATTAACGTTTCTGATTAAGAATATCCGAATTGAGAGAAGCTTCTTTTAATTGTGACATTTTTTCGCGCGTTATTGGAGACATAGCCAGTAATCAAGAAGCAAAAATTAAACGAGGGATTACAATTCTTCACACTGACGCGGCCTTTCGTAGTGACTGATTATAACAACACATTCACATAGGACAAGGCACTTATAAGGTAAGGTTTGTTGTAAAATTGAATAAAATGAAATAATATAAATTCGGTGACAAATATATATTTTTTTATGTTTCTTTTTTAGTTCACGGTTTATCTAGAAGTCGTGCAGTTGAAGTTAATATTTCATTGTGTGTAATCTGTGTTTATAGCACCAAATAGTGATGTGAATATGAACAATTTATAACTATATTATCCAATATACTTTTAATAATAAGTAAAAAATATTTGCACACAGTAGTCTGTAATTCTAATGCACTCTCTACTAGGATATCAGGTGTGGGCAGTTAGAGTGAAATAGACTATATTTGTACAAATTTAACAAATAACTATATGGTCTCAATCATTGAAACTAACATATCTGACCATACTGCTCAAACATTGTCATTTTACTTAAATTATACAACACACAATACAGATAACTCAAATCTCCAGCTCCCCAAGCGTAATTATTCATTGAACAATTTAAGTTATTTCAAACAATTATTTAATGCAGATATAAACAAATTGATGAAGCAAGTAACATTAATGATGCATATATAATAACCTTCTGGAATTCATTTAAGTATGCTTTTAAAACCGCATTTCCTTTAAAAAATACTAAACTAGCTATGAGCTACTACTTTCCTTGGTTTAATAACAAAATAAAATTAATGTATAATAATCTAAAGAATTTAAACTGGTTAAAAAATGCTTCAATACAATAAAATTGACGTTCAATATAAAGTCCAAAAACATTATTATAAAAAGTTTGTTGAACAGTAAAAAAACAGTATTATCAAGAAACTCCACAGTTCCAAAAACAAACAAAAGTTTATTTGGAATATGATCAATTTTAATAAAAATTCTAAACCACTTCAATTAAATATAAATAACAAAATTATAATAGATGATAAATAAATGCAATTCTATTTCCCAATATGTTTCAACAATTGCTAAGATTGAGCAAAATAATCATT
This sequence comes from Tachinus sp. AB-2021, assembly GCA_030264575.1. Taxonomy (NCBI): domain Eukaryota; kingdom Metazoa; phylum Arthropoda; class Insecta; order Coleoptera; family Staphylinidae; genus Tachinus; species Tachinus sp. AB-2021. The sequence continues at coordinate 16,169 of JARJEC010002855.1, read as the reverse complement.
TCCTGAATAATATATCCATTCAATGCACAATTCATAAATACATACATGCACGAACTATGTTTTTTCCCCGTATCTTCAACTGAAATTAGTAACATCATAAATTCCTGTAAAACTTATAACGGTCCGGTAAACCGTTACAAGATTTGGCTCAACGGTAGTGGGGCGATGGTTCAATGAAAAAGAATATATTGGTGTCATCCGTCCTGTGACAAGCCTACGATCAACTATGGCACTGGATGGGCAGATGAACAGATAAAATAAAATAAAATTCGTTTCTAGTAGGGGACTAGTTGTTTGCTTCCGTTGGCTGGAGTCTTCGTTTTCTTGAACGGGTATAACCATTTTTTATATGTTTGTTAATTAGGTAAAGTAAATAAGTTAGTAGCATTGGAAAATAAGGTCGAACTTCAAGAACTTTTGATTGTCTCAATTTCTAATTGTCTTCAATGTATGACAAACATTCTTACATTTATTTGTACAAACATAAATCACCGCTACATTATAGCATCATGTTTGTACGAGATATGTTTGCGCAAACAATGCTGATTAGGAAAAATAACTTCAATATGTTTAAATAGATACATGTAACAATATGTTTTGCACGAAAGAGTAGGTTTGCACATAGTTTGTATATATGAAGAAGCACGTGTAATTTTTATATTTGTAAATAAATACCAAACATTGAAACAAAATTAAATTAAACTGGGGAGTTTGATTTTTGTTTGCGTGAAAGAAAGCAAGTGAAAATGTTTTCGGGGAGTTTGGACGGGTATTATTTTCAATATCACTTCGAGCGAAGATTATAATAGCATCACATTTTTATCGCGACATATTGAAGGAGTCAATGCACCGTGTTTAGTGACTAAACTCGATTGCGTTGACGGTTTTTATAAATTTGGCGTGCGATTTTGTTCACTATTGCACAAACATTTAATAAAATCGTTAGCACCCAATATTGTAGTCACGTGTAGGGTGGTACTAATTTGTACCCAAACATGCACGTTAAATACTTGAAAGGTCACATTGTTAGACGTTCAAACAAATTTGTTTAAAATTTTATTTTTATGTATTGTAGGCATACATAAAAATAAAATTTTATATAGATGTACAGTGTAGGTTACAAATTTGTATCTAAAAGTTTGCACAAACAAATCATTCAAACTTGAAGGCACGTCTAAAGGGAGCTTAAACTGCGTAATATCTAAATTAAATAAAGCTTACTATGTAATTAGTTCATTAAAACAAAAGTTAAATTACGAAAGCTTAATATCCGTATATTACGGTCTTATTCATTCCGTTTTAAGTTACGGCATTATTGTCTGGGGAGGTAGCTTTTCCCAAAATGATCAACATCAAACTCGTATTACTCAAAAGAGAATCTTAAGGTTAATGTTTAATTTAAATAATAAACAGTCGATCGCTTTTCAAAAAATATAAAATTATGATCGTGTGCTCAATATACATATATAAAGTTTTAATATATCACAAAAACCTTGGTCATAATGCTGATAATCATTACCATAATACTTGTTACGAAAGTAATATACAACTACCATTGGTAACCCAAGAATTATGTAAAAAATCACTACATTAGCGGTACCATATGTAATAAGCATCCTTCTACAATTAAGCAATTATCGGAGAAAAAAATTCAAGGCGTTGAAAAGGCTGTTAACAAGCGAAGTTTGTACACTATAAATAAAATTGTATAATTTTTTTAAATATTTTAATTTGTGTATTATTTAGGATAATATTTAACGTAAAACACTAGTGTTTAATTTATTATCACTATATGTATGCCTTTGTGTATACCATTACTATGGTTTGAAACGTTGAATAAATTATTATTATTGTTATTATTATGCAAATATGGGTATAAAACAACTAGAGCTAAATAAGTTAGTACCCGGTTTTTGCAGTATTTAAAATGAACTGCTTTTTAGATTTTTTTTTTTAGATTTTTATGGCCATAACTACCTATTAATTAATAAATATATATACACGATCAACGCTTAAATTAAAATTTAAAATAAATAGTCATATAATGTTTAAAAGTTTAAAAATTGTCAAAAAATGTGCTGTCGCAACATGACAATATATGTTGATTTTTTATTTAAATATGAGAAGTACACATTAAAAAAGTTTTGTATATGGTGTAGCCTTTTTGGCGGCCTCTGTATACATTAAAATATGCGTGGTGATAACTCAGTACGAATCACCTGAAGTGTATTATTGTAATTAAAAGTTACCACTTAACAATTATTATTTTTCTGTGATTCCAAAAGGTAATAAAAGCACTTGTTTTATTACCTTTTGGAATTACAGTACGGAATTACAAATTTAAAATTAAAAATAAAATGAGATATAATTTAATTCCTAGATTTTTTTTATATTTATTATTTATCATGATAAACATAATTTTTGTTTGATCGCCGGTCATATATTGTAATAAACAAGAATGAATGTTAAAACTCTAAATTATTAATAAAAAAACCAACCGGTTCTTGGAAATATTATTTTGTAATTAAACAAATATGTACTGATCTATTTGAATTAATATTCAATAAATAACATTGCTTAACCTGAACAAACAACTAATATAATACATTTCCACTTCCTGCATAAAAACCGACATCATAACAGAAAATAATAATATAGCCACGCAGCGACAAATCTCGAATAAAACTGACATGATATGAAGGTTAATTACTAAAGTACTTGAGACTCATCTGAATAGAGAAATATAAAAACTCTAATATCACAATCGTGAATAAAGGAAAGGTGAACCGTCTAAAGAAAATAGTTACTGAAATTTTTAACAAAATTGTGATTTTTTTAAATTTTTAGAATACAGTCACCAGAGTCCTTCAATTAATGAAGTTATGTAAAACTCACAATCAAATAAATTAATTGAAATTATGCTACTATTACAAAAAGTTGAGACCTCGCTTTGACCTTCCATGAAATTATTTGGCATTTAAAATTTCTAATAAAAATTATATTTTATTTTATATTTTAAATATAATCCATTTAAAAATAGCTGATGGTTGATGATTCATGACAGTATAGACAAAACAAATAAATGAACCCGACCCGAAAATTATTAATAAGCACGACATGTGCTGAACGCACAGTACAAACCAAACTTGTATATAAATACAGCGGACAACAAAGACAGATAATGATTTGTGTGCAATTTCGCTAAGCTTGTAATTAATAATTGATGAACAAAAATAACTCATTGTGCAAAAAGTGAATTCTATTTGGAAATGTGCGATTGAAAAGTAATTAAATAGAGATGACAATTATATTTAGATTACAGATAATTGCTCCAATTCAATTATATTTTTTGTAAATATTTTTAGTGAAAGTTTTTAGAAATAGAAATTTAAAATCGTGAAATGAAATATTTTAATCGGGTCGTCTTTTTTCTGAAATATTTGTAGAGAAAATTGTATTGGTTATTGTAAACACTGTACGCTACTTTCATACGAAATATGAATTTATAATTTATAATAATATAACTTACAGTGTATATATGAAATGCATTTCGTAAAAGTAGAGCACCGGTAAGTCGCACTCAAGAAAAGATTTTCTACTAACAGTTTCGTTTCAAGTGCTACGTGTATCCGGTAACACGTACTTGATTCTTTTTTCAACGATATACTTCCAGTTTCATTAACCACCTGACACAAAGAACATTACACATAACACATAACGCACACACCAAAATGTTATACACGAAATTGTTACATGTAATCACATATTTCGCAACACGTATGACCATCAGAATAAATAACCAACATTGATTTAGATATAACAATGCAAACAGTCAAAACATGGAAGGTTAACAATTATGTGCTGAAATAATATTATTTCATATTTTATTATTCTGAAGCCTAGTGCACAAAACTAAAAATTATTCAAATATAGCGTCCGGTATGAGAAGCTGTTAACGGGCAAAAACATACTTCTATCTTTTATAAGATTAATATACTCGAGCTCTATGACATCACAAACGGTTGATTTATAATTTAAGATTATAATATTTTTTCTCTTTACATAAACGTGTATTCCGGCGTCCTTACAATGTTCAGTTATTGGGCGTCGTCAATATACACACATGTTCGTGCATAACGGTTACGCAGCATCCTACAAATTTTTATTTACTATCATTTAGGCGTCTGGCAGTGTTAACATATCTCACTCATATAACAATCTCACTCATATAACATATCTCACTCATATAAAAACATATTCTCGTTGGCATCTGCTAAATAGACTATAGAGCGTCCAAACTTGTTTGCAGAGTATTATATTGCCCACGCCCTATATTTTGTCATTACATTGCTAAACAGATTAGAGAGCGTTGCCATTAACAAAAATTTGAAAATGCAAAAATTAATGTCCAATGGTACGTTTAGTATAGTAAATATTTTTATTTATTTTAATGCTTTATACAAGTATTCAATGTGTTCCTTTATGCCCAATATCTATATATGCATTTAATTAAAATTAAAAGTAAAACTTATTTGATTAATAAATAACCATATTATTGTATGATTATTTGTTGTACAGGGTGTATTTAAAAACCGCTCAAAGAAACAACTCGATTATTCATCATTTTTAGTGTTTTTTTTTCCTTACTTTATAACTATATAATTTAATTTGCAACTAAATATTATCTGAAATAGTCGTCGTTAATAAATTAATTATATATTATATAACGTTATAAATTGAAATCGAACGTTCTGAATATGTAATTTATTATTTTTTAATTTATTAAATTTTTAAAATATACTATAGACAATTTTTACTAATTTTAAGTTTTATTGTATGGTGTCCTATTTTGATTATTAGTTCATTAATATTATTCATTTTATTTACTTATCTTATCTACAACGCGATGGAAAACGCAATTCACTAGAATTGCAATGGTTATAAACTCAATTATTGTGAGCTAAAAATAATCCTTGGAAAAGACACACCTTTCTGCGTGTGCCTCCAGGAGACGCATTTTAAACTCTAAAAGAACTTTAATCTTAGTGGTCACATCTTTTAGAAATGACGTCGTGGGTCGCCGATCTAAGGACGGAGTCACTATATTTCTGAAGGAAACCTTCCTGTGAAGAAGGTAATCCTCAGAACTAGACTCCAAGCCACGGCAATCCGCATATCATCACCGATCTCGGCCATAATATGCAACCTGTATCTTCCGGAGTTTAACTGGACTTTGGAAAAATACAGGAGCTGGTTGGCCAACTTCCACAGCCGTACATTTTAGTAGGCCTACAACCCACTATGGGGTTCTCAGAAGAAAGGTTCACACGGTCGCCTACTCTTGTCGACCAAAGCGGTGCGGTTCTTCTTAATACGAGATCCCAACTTATTTCAGTGCAAAAAGATCAGGGTTCTCGGCAATCGATTTATGTTTTATTTATGTTAGACTCCGCATCTCTCCACACGTCTCTGTGGCATGTTTTAGACGACCTTCACGATAGCGATCATTTCCCGACCGCTGTAAAAGTGGTAGTCAGGCGGGTAAGGCAATGCGTCTCTCGGAGATCGTGTGTCGATCGTGCAGACTGGCAAGGTCCAAAGCCTGTCGGATCCCACCTTCATTAGAAAATGCGGATGTCGAGACCGCCGTGAATAGTTTTACATCGTCTTTGTCCCTAAGAGTAGCGGTAAGCTAGCTGGTCCCTGGGTCTTGTGGCGACGAGGAAGTGGGGGTGCAGTAGAAAAGAAAAAGAGCTAGGAATTCAGCGAATTCATGAAAACATTATCGCTTTCAAGAGACTTCAAACCATCATCGGAAGATCCTTGAATGCATGCAAAGATCATGGGAAAGTTACAATTAGCCTGACTCCAATTAATTTAATCTCCGACTCAATCTATCAATAATTACCTGTCAATTTTTTCACACAAGCACACACACACGCACACCCACATCCACACCCACGCCCACACCCACACCCAAAAATTATCACCTAATATTTAGGTCTCATATTTAAAAATGTTGTTTACTAAATAATTTAATCCGTAACCGCCAAATTCGAAAATTGTAACACACTCATAGTAGTACGGCCATGGTGACCACTGACCAGTAATACAATCAATATATAAACGATATAATAAAAATTGTATTAGCCCCCAGTGCAGGACATCAATCAAATATTATGGACATTTTGAACATCAAATTTATGTTTTTTCGTCTAAACCGGAAATGGGATTAATACAACACTTTCTGAAATAAATTGTAAATAATAAATTAAATATCGTTGTTTCAATAAATTATTACGTAATCTTTAATAAAATAAGGAACATATGACATAGCCTGTTCTAAAATGCATGCACTAAGTTGACAGCTAATATGTCAGTAAGTATAGACCTTAGGCAATTCTATTAACCTCTTTTCAACGACAATTGGACATGGAATTAAAAAATAAGAAAATATACAGGTAAGAGCGGAAGTGGTACTGTAAATTATTTTTTATATATAAATAGCTGATAATGAACCAGCAACTTTTATAAAATTACTTTTTTGATATTTTTAAACTATTAAAAACCAGATATAAGTTGTATAACTAACCACCCTACATATTCTGAATTAGCCGTACCGTGTTTAGCTTAGTGAACAAGTCGGAAATATCAACGACAAACATTTTACGACAACAATACAATATGTATACACACTATACATATATAATGAAGCACATGCTGCGCACTTATAAAATAGGAGTACGTTATTTTTATATTAAATAATAATGAATAACATGTTGTGAAAAATTAACGCCAACAAAATAATTAGAAGGACACAAGAAAATAGCTTCAATAATTCACCAAGCGATACTAAATGATACAATCCTTATAAAAAAATAATGACTAACGTATAAGATCATCTGAGATGTAAGTATACAGACAGACAAACAAAATGAGCAAAACTACGAATGTATCGCATATCCTTCGCAGCAATTGAAAATCTATAAAAAAACAAAAGAAAAAAGGACAAATACTGTGAATTGGCATACAAAATAAATAAACTTTCGAAACAAAACTGAGTCAAGGTTCTGCCTATTATAATATCGAAAACTGGATTGATCCCTTGAACAATAATAGAAGTCTTGAAAATACTTAAACTAGAGCAGACTCTAGCCGCCATACAAAAATCGGTACTTCTAAGACACATCTCACATAACTCGGTCATTTTTAAACTCGTAACAGTAACATTTTCTATAGTATCTATACCCTTGGGCAACCAGTATATATAAAATAATAATAATAGAATTCTTTCTGAAGCAGAAATAAAAAGTATAAAAAACAGGTTAGAAATAAAGAAAAATAAATACACAGATACAACAATAAACAATAATCTGGATAAAACACACTGTCATGAAGAAGTCTCATACAGGACAAAACCGACGGAAATTCTTTATAGAATACGAAAAAAACCCATGCAACAACGACCTAAAACACCAAAAGTGAAACCTGATAAAACTACAAATGTAACACTGACATATATTAACATCATCCTAGAAGAACACTTATCAAATAAAACTGACGACTGATAAACATGCATTACATTTGGCACCTAATATACTGTGCCGCGCGTAGTATTAATTGTATTGATAAAAACAAAAAGCCGAAAACAAATAACAGCCAAAGGACTAATAATAAACAAACCAATGGAAGATTAAAATAGAAAACTCACAAACTTACAAATTTAAGTGAGATTCAATAATTTTTTAAAAAAATCTATAAACATAATAGGTACTTTTACACTACACATCGGAACACGGTTCGATGCGGGCTCCGATGCGCGTATCGCGTATTATAATACAGTCCATCACACAGGCCAGGCCAATGAACTCTAAACTGACTTAATGCATTCGTCGCATCAAATATGTGGCAGGGGAAACAAAAGATTACATACATACGGTTAAAAAAGGTTAATAAGTATAAATTGACAATGTAAACAAAACATTAGTAATACCGTATTGATAATAATAAATAATAAAAATAAATATAACAAAATAATTCACAACTTTTGCATCTAATATGATAAATCTATTGTTTGCCAATGCCACAGATTTGATGGACGAAAGCATCCGGACCTTTCCAGTACGTTATTTTAGAGAACATTAGCATCGGCCTGGCCTGTACTATGTACAGCGCAACAAAATGCGCGTCGAAACTGGCATCGAATCATGTTCCGATGCGTGTAGCGTAGAGGTACCTATTGCATAGTAAAATTGACCCCCCCCCCCTAAACAGATGGTGCCAAGACGTCACCAATATATGGCTCTATGTGAAAAATTATAGGCTAATTAAGTGCCATATTCCCAGTTCATAATCTTTTTTACTAATGCAGGTTCTGCTGGCTGAAGACACAGCTAGCTGAACATTTGATAGAATCAATAAAACAAACCTAGCTCAAAATTATATAAACACAAAAACGTATCGATCAATTTTTATCACCATGGCAACAAAAAAATCACATTTTTGTTTCTGCATCCAGGTGGTCGCGAATTGGTTAAAATGGCCATTTACGGGTATAAACTAAACAAAAATACCCGAAGCTGGACTTCCGATACCGATATACTCCTTTGTAACAATTAAATGTTCGGACATATAACTAGATGAACTAGATAGAACTTAAAAAGATCAAATTCAGAGAGGAAATTGAGCAAAGTTTAAAATAATATGCAAAAACAAAATAACCAATCTAAAAAACTACTTCGCAAGTAAAAATTTAACACTACACAATGCTATAGTAAAAGAGTACAAAAACTATTCAAGGCTTAATCTAAAAAAACTGAAATTCAAAATAATCAATTATCTGAAACAGATACTCGACAATTTTATCGGTAAAGCATTACACGGAAAATGTATAACCCAACTCATTCAAAAGACATAGACATTCCATCATATACCTCTTATCTTACCAAAAGAACCGATAAAACAGAGGGTTTTATTACTGCCATTCAAGATCAAGTTATTGCAACTAGAGCACACAGAAAACTATACTAAATAAAGCAATATCCGACTTATGCAAAATGTTGAGAAACATTAGTTCAAGATGCTCTAAATTAGCACCAACATTAAATCTTTAAAGACACAATAACATTGCAAAAATAATTCATTCTCATCTAACCAAAACGCTAAAGTTATCCACATCAATCGCGCCTTACTGCAAGTATACTCCATCAGCAATCCTATAAAATGAACAATACAAAATCTACTGGGACATAGCCATCCTAACAGATAAACAAGTAGAATATAACAGACCTAATATTGTATTACTCAATAAAATTGATTAGATCTTATTGATATTTCAATCTTGCTGGACCACAACACAAAAATGATCAGGACTGTGAGAAAATTAGTAAATACGAAAATCTTGCTGAAGTAATGAAAGCAAGATGGAAGTTAAAGGAAGTGAATATTATACCATTAATAATTGAATGTTCTATAGTAAATTTAAGAGAAATACGAAAAGCATTAAATTTGTTTAGTATTTCTTCAATTTTAGAAGCAGGTAGTATTATTATTGTGCATATATATGAAAGATACCTTTATAATACTACCTACTTCCAAAGTTGAAGAATTACTAAACAAATTTAATGTTTTTCATGCCTCTCAAATTTATAATAGAACATTCTATTGCTAACAAATTACCTTTCATTGATCTTCTAATTTTCAATTACACAACCGACTTACAACGGATCTCTATATAAAAAACCCACTAGCAGCGACAGGGTCTTGAATTTCAACTCGGAAGGTCTATTGAGTCAGCAAATTAATACTATAAATATGAGTAAAAACAGAGTGTTAAAACTTTCTAACAAAAGATTCCAATAGTAAAATTTCAAAACTCTAAAAAAAAGCTGATTCTGAACAACTCCTAAAGTTAATACCATACTATTTAATAAACCGAGCACTCCTATTGACAAACAAAATAAAAAAGAAATGTATACAAACTGGTACTAAATCCCTTTTAAAAATGCCCTGTAAAAAAACTAAAGAATTGTTGAGCAAAACGATTAAATGATCTTTCTTGTTGTGCGCGTGTCAAACTGAAAGTGAAGAGACCTGCACTAAAACAGCGAAAACGAGTTTGCGGATAATCGTGCTAGTAAAATTATGTACTAGTATTAGCTTGTTATTTGTTTTTGTATGGAACCCGTTGAATAAGAAAGCACATGTTCAATTACTTTCTCTAACGTTTTCATATCACAGTGGTAATATTTTTCTGATATTCATTTTGTTTAATATACACAACATTATAATTCTCGTATCCAATATTGGGTTTGTGTCTACTTACTTCTCCCAACCACACAATAACCCAATAAGAATACTCTGACAGATGAAACCACTGATATAACGATTAAACCTACCAGAACAATAGGCGGTCTCTTTTCACACCGTAAAGACAAAACATTACCCTATAATAAAAAATATGGTATACTCGGTTCCAAGCAATAATTGTGACATTAAATATATCAGTCAGCTTTAGAAAAACAACAGCAAAACATTTCCAAAAAAATAGCCTTAATGCTATTTATTCTAATATAATAAAATCACAAAATAAGCTCTCAAAATTTACTAACCAAGGAAATGATTTAACTTATAATAAAAATAATAATTTTTATTTTTAGGAGAATTATACAAAAAGAAAATATAACGAAAATATATACATACATTTACATAGTTATTTTTCTATTAAAAATAATATATGTTCATTCAATGCCCAGTATTGCCATCTTTGTCATATTTACACATGGTAACAAAAATTGACTCAAGTCAACATTTCGGTAAAAATAAATAGTTTCAATATATTCCATTCGTTTTACATCAATAATAAGAACCAGTCACTTTTAACAATATGTGACTCTTATACATATAAAAAATTAAAAACAAATTTTATCATGATAACTAATAATTCACACAAAAGAAAACATGTACATATAAGGAAATGTTGGCTGGATAAGTTTTTGTTCGTCTTTTGCATGCTGCGTTTTTGTATGTTACGTTTTTCTTTTTACTTTTAGTAAGAATTAATTTATTTGTTCTACGTTTTTATTTTGCCGGTGCATTTTAGCACTGATGAAGGAGAGCGATATTGCCCCCGAAATGTATGCAAGCAATTAAAACAAAACATTTATTAGTGTAAAATCAAATGAAATGACGCGTTATGTTGCTACCATGTGAGTTTAATAATAATTAAATAATTACTTATGTTCTCTAGCATATGCATTTATAATTGATATTTGGAAATTTAATTTTCTGTGAGAATAAAAAAACAACCGAACCAAATATCGTTATCTTTATTATAATATATCGATGATTTCAATATTGCCGTAATATTAAATTATATTTGTTATATATTTTACACTGCTATTAAACAAATTGTTTTCCTTGAATATTTCATAACATTTTCTATATGTATAATCAATTATTCAAAATTACGTGTTATACAAAGGTCTCAATAATGAATGAGGATTCTTAAGTATCCAGCTTAAAACAATCTATAAATTTTACAATAGCCTCTATTGTCAAATTTATAGATTCACACGGAAATTTTTGCCGACACAGTTTTGGAGCGTACGAAGCAAACACGTAGAAACATGTGTTTGACATACCTGGAAAAACACAAACACTGTAAAAATTTTACATTGTTTTTGACGAGAATTTAAAAATCATTATTGATACCTCTGTAGTTTATATTATAAAATATAAATTAACAAGCATTGCAGACGATGATTATATTGTAATTATGTTTATTTGATTAATGGGTATTAGAGCCTCTAATACTCTAATAGGAACAAGTCGCGCACTAACCATCGCTTACACAGTGACATTAATAAAGGTATCTATTTTTGTAAGTTGTTTTTTGTATAATATTAAATTAAAAACAATTTAAAGAAAAACATTTTTTTCTGTAAAAAATAACCATTTAAAACATAATAGTTATAAAACACATGATTTAAACGGTACCCTATTTTAAACAGTATAATACGTATGTTTAAAACATTGTTCTAAACAAAATGTTTTAAACATCTCAACCCTGCCCATAACATTTACAATATTTTTCGATATTTCTTGAAACTATTCGTCTTTTTTCCAAATATCTAGATATTTAGCATTATTTCATAAAATTTCTCATCATTTTTTAAAATTTCACAGATAGATGTTTCAAATGATTTTGAATAACATTTTCTCAAAAATTCTCAACTTTACATGTTTATTAATATTAACACTACATGTTTATTAATATTTTGTCGGTTTTAAACATTTCACAATATCATTCAATATTTCGTGGTATTTTGCAATACTTTTTTAATTAAATCCTCAACATTGTTTTACACAATTTTCGGCCTCCAAAGTGTAGCAGGAAAAAGCAATAAAGTTTAGGAGATAAAATTCTAAACTTCAGCGATTAAAGCGCAATTTTTTACAAATTTCCATATCCTTTAGGTCCCGTCAGTACAAGTATACAAATATTCTCAGATAGCGAAATGTTAGTCCAGCAAACTAAAACCTGAAGCTATGATCAACATTATCCACAATGTCTGATGCAATACAACATGTTTACGAACGTCAGCAATAAAATACAAACTGGCAGGTATTTTATTTGTTACAAACCAAGTAAGACTGATCTAGGGAATGTGGATTAAGGCATAGAAAGAAACGTTTAAGCAAACCACATCAGCAAAAACAACGGGGACATTTCTCACAATTTTTAACAGCGCGAGCAAACCCTGAATCAAATCAAACTTCAAAAACAAAATGTGGGCTTAATAAGCATATAATAGAACTGTAGCATCCACTGAGCTCCGAATTCAGACAAAATAAATATGATCGTTGAATAGAAAATTTAAAACTTTCCGATATTGGTTTAAAATATTTTTCTTAAAACTGTTTCGCTTTCGAAATATTTCATCATTTTCAAACTTTTCTAATACGCAGCAGCATTTAGCCAAGTGCATTTATTAATATTTTTTTAAATTTTTGCGACTAATTATTTGATATATCTAGTTAATTCATTTGATATCATTTGAGTAATCTCTATAGCAGTGATTATCAAAGTGCCGTGACTATGCTACATGGGTGTCGCAAAAATTTATTAGTAATGATTACAAAAATTTTATATTTAAAATCTAAATTTATTCTTTGACAAAATTTCAAGTCTTGACAATCTGAAATTACCAAAATAGCAGTACAGTAGTACAGTACACTTAACATAACATAAAAAAATATTTTATCTTGTGTCACATTCTTTGATTTCCCGGACTCATTTCGGTCCGGAAATTGAAACTTTGCAGTATTAAAATTTTTTTACCGAACTACAATTTTCACAAGATTTATTCAGATTTATGCAAACAATAGTTACTCAATCAACAAGCTTGTTAATTTTTGAGATTATTAATCGCCGTTGACACGAGTATTGGTTACATTTTTTCATTAATTGATCTCCGTGAGAAAATTCAAATCCAATCTGGACATGACATAAAATTATCAAAATAGCATTGGCATTAGACTTGAGGTAAAATAATTTAAATCTACTTAATTTTTTTATTTTCAAGTTTTTCCAAACAAAATTGCTCGCAGGTTGAAATAAAACGTTATATAATATACGTCGGCAAATGATTTTCCACAGTACTCTTTTCAAAATTCTTGAATTGGTCCCATCGTCGGCTCGTCCAGAAAAATCTTACTCGTTGCTGTAAAACCTCATTTGCCGTACTTATAACGTAAATAACTATTATATCTGTCAGTTTAATATTGTAAATATTACATAATTCTTTGATGAACCCCTAAGAGTGAAACGAGTGTTATCATCCTTTACCCAATATGTAATAAATTTTTGACTGGCCAAATAGACTAGTTTTCCTAAGCGAAAAAAAAATTATATAATTCAATAATATAAATATATAGCTTATTACCTAGCGATACAACAATGTTTTGGATGCAACAATAGGGCGTATTTACGGGCTTCTGTCACGTTATTCAGATTATTTAATAAACGATCAACAACATAAATTTTACTTTATATTACAATATTATATTTTTTGTTTTTATTTTATTTACCTCTATAGTTTATTATTTCATTTATCATTACTAACGACACAATCTGTTTTGTTTATTACTAATGTTGGCGGCGATATGAGCGGTGCATATCACTCATGCTTTTCTTTGTAAGCAAAAAATTTAAATGTGTTGATTCTAATGGTGAAGAAGTGACTACTTTCAGCAATGTAATAACGTTCCAATTAGCACTAAAATACCAAAATTTAGAAACACTAGAAACAGAAAAAAAGTTCTTGTAAAAATGCTGAATTAAAAAAGAACATAAATTTGCAGGGTGGGTTGATAGATTTATACCCAGACCTAAATGCATTGTGTGTGGTGTGGTGAAATAATTAAATCGACATCATTTTGAATTGATCAAACCAATATCGGTCTTAAAGCACAATTACATGTATTTACTCGATTTACTGAAAATGTTGAAGTCTGACCAACTTGCTTCTTCATATCGAAGTGAGGTGGATTTCAAAAAGTCGCGTATTAAATCGTGTTATTGAACTAAGGAAGAAATATTAATATTTTTTCAACATTAAAACAAACTTGAATATTGTATATTATTACAAAATATTCTAGGTGTTTCAAACTAGCGTATTCGATCACATGAACAAGTTAAACTCGGGCAATAATAATCTTCATGGGTTAATTTGCCCAAAATCTTAACTAACCAACTCCATGCATACAAAAAAGAAATGAATGTATTAACATCTGCAGATAATATTAAAGCGTTTAAAGATAAAATAAAAATGTGGAAAATTAATTAAGTAAGTAAGTAAGTAAGTGAATGAAAATAATTTAGAAATGTTTATTCTAATAGCCAAATAAAAATACAGTAATAAGGTTTTGTAAAAAACTTATTTACAATCATTTATCGTCGTTAGAAAAAAGTTGATTTCTATGACTGAATTAGAAATCCATTTATAGAGTACACATCAGAAATGAGTGAATTCAGTCTTGCAGAAACCAAAGAATTGATTGATACATAACGATCGTACGTTAAAATTGCTGCATTCAAATTCATTTTGGATAACAATTATGAAGGAATATTCTAATATACGGTCTAAAGCAAGTACGAAGGTGAGAAATAGACTAAAAGTCCTTGAAAATGTGATGAGAGTATGCCTTTCACAAACACGACCCAATATCAAAGAAATATGCAAACACCATTAGGAGTACACTTTACATTGTATCACAAAATACTTTTATAATAACCTTTGTTTTGAATGTTTTTATGTTTTTTGGAATCAAACAAATATTTTTTGTATCTCTTAACAATAAAAAAAATTAACAAAAAACAATATCTGTAATAGGTTTGCCGTGAATTTTGTTTAAAAATATTTGAGTGTGCCGCCAGACAAAAATTTTGAGAAATACTGCTCTAGAGCAATGCGTTTGTAAGTTATGCGAATCGAGTCACTGGAAGGTGTCCAGTGACTCGATTCGAATACATTAATATGTAGCAAAGTCACAGACACCATGTATGTGTACCTAAGTACATTTATATATTTTTTTAAATTTCTTGTTTCCTACCAATAATTATTGAATATAGAACTAGTAAATAATCAATTAACACTGTGTCCTCTCCGGAGGATTAAGTCCGTAAAGCGTGGTTTACACTGTTTCACTTTGGATGTACACTCAAAGGGAATTGTTGGATGAACGACCCTTTCATCTTACATTGGGTAGGGTGCAAAGTGGATGTTCATCCCGAATGATCATACAAAAGTGATAAGTGTAAATGGCATTCGGGTGCAATTTTTTAGGATTCATTCGCTGTGTACACTCAAAGCGAACGATGAACAAGTTTGCTGTCTACCAACTTTTGATGAAAGTGCTGTTCACCCAACCGATGATGTATCATTGTTTTTATAACATATTATGCAATATATTGCTTTATTTATATTATTAATTAAAAAAATTACAATTTTATAGTTAATTTAATTATTAATCAACTACCAAAATTAATTTTTTCGCAGTCTCTGAAATAATTAATTATAATATTATTATTTTGAGACATCTGAATTCTCTACGTTTTTTCACTAAATTCATAATATAAACAAAAATAAAATTAATATTTTCTCAGT
>JARJEC010002785.1:0-11047 GCA_030264575.1 Tachinus sp. AB-2021 | reverse complement strand
AAAATTTAAATAATTTAAAGGCTTATATTTAAATTTCAGACCATTTACGATGCTTGCCTGGCCGTACCGCAAGCGAATCAAGTGGCCGTCGGTATATCGCTCACCGTGATCGTCATCACGGTCATCAACAACGAAATTGTTAAGGTAATCGCCGCTTTTTTATCAAAACGAATATTGTAGCGGACGTAAATTGTATTTTAGCCCAGATTGGCGAAGAAAACAAAGGTCCCTTTTCCCATCGAGTTGGCCTGCGTGGTCGTCGGCACGGCCGTTTCCTATTTCATGGATTTTCAGAAGAAATATGACATCACCATTGTCGGTCACATTCCTACCGGGTAAGCTATGTAAGTTTTCTTTTGTTTCCCCACCTGAAAACGACTCAACAAATGCCGAAACAATCGACGATTCGATATTTTTAAACGTTTCCTACACAACACGTACGTTTCAGAATGCCGAACATGACGCCGCCCTCCTTTAAACTGATCCCGGAAATTTTGATGGAATGTCTGGTGGTGGCGATCATATCGTACACGATAGCGATTTCGATGGCTTTAATTTTTGCGTCGAAATCGAATTACGACATAAATGCGAACCAAGAATTGCTGGCGGTGGGCGCTTCCAACGTTGTGGGCTCGTTGTTCAGTTGCATGCCCATATCAGCGTCCCTTTCGCGTTCCATGATGCAACATGCGGTCGGCGGAAAAACGCAGTTGGCTTCCATCGTTTCCTGCCTGATTCTGTTGACGGTTTTGTTGTGGATAGGTCCACTGTTTGAACACCTTCCCAGGGTAATTTTCAATCGTAACAAAATTGATTTTATTTAATCGAAAAATTTCAGGCTGTGCTGGCCAGTATAATAGTTGTGGCTTTGAAAGGAATGCTGATGCAATGCACGAAGCTGGTTTTGTATTGGAAAACTTGCAAGTGGGACGCTTTGATTTGGGTGTTGACTTTTTTGGTAACTGTAATCTTTAGAATCGACATAGGCTTATTGGCCGGAGTCGGATTTTCTTTAATATACCTCTTATGTAAAGCCCAACAGCCCTATACATGTATATTGGGCAATGTACCAAGCACCGATCTGTATTTAGATACAAGCAGATATAAGGGGGTCAGTTGATTGATAAAAAGATAAATTGATTTGTTAAAAATAATTTTTGCAGGTTGTCGAGTTGGACGGGATTAAAATTTTCCATTATTGCGGCAGCTTGAGCTTTGCAACAAAGGCCGTTTTCAAAAATCAGCTTTACAAGTTGATAAAATTCAACAAGAAGCAGTACATGGCCAACAGCAGCGTCGAGGATGCTAATTTGATTCGATATAAATGTGTAATTATCGACTGTTCCGCTTTGACTTACATAGATCCGGCCGGTGTCGATCAATTGCGAGCCATCCATCACGATTTTAAAGAAGCCAAGATTGAATTGTACTTAGCCACATGTTCCGGTAATTATTTTACCGAAATATTGAGCAATTAACATTTTTTCTGTTACTATTTCCAGGTCCGGTTTTTGAAATGTTTACGACGTGCGATTACTATCAAAAAAAGGGTAGTAAGTTTCAGATATTTCCCAGAGTGCACGATGCTGCCTTATATGCAAATTATGTGATCTTCAAAGATGATGCCAAGTAATCGTTTGATGTGCGAATACTCGTGAGATGATTTGACAATAAAGCGTCTTTGTTGATACCAGAAACATTGTGATAAGCCCAATGTCCCAATTTCTAATAGGTCTATTTTATGAAGATTTATATATTTTATATGTGTTGTTAAGTTTATCGATAAATGATTTTATTTTTAATAAATAAATTTATTCCACAGAATTAATTTTCAGACGTTTTTTATTAAATTTATATATATTATTACTTATATAGAAATAAATTTTCATCTTAGCCATAGGCTTAGATCGAAAAGTTTAGCGAAGAAATAAATTTTCATCTTAGCCATAGGCTGAGATCGAAAAGTAAGGTGAAGAAATAAATTTTCATCTTAGCCATAGGCTGAGATCGAAAAGTTCAGCGAAGAAATAAATTTTCATCTTAGCCATAGGCTGAGATCGAGAAGTAAGGCGAANCTAATATTTTTTCCGTGTTCTACGGCCCAAAATACACCTTTCCAGCAAGTTTTGTTTAATTCGAAAAAAGTATATTTTTCAAAAATTTATCGCACATTTTGTTGGCAAAACTTTCAATTGCTTGGGTCAGGTACCAGGAGAGCAGAAGGGAGAAGAGTTATTTTTCCTCCAAATATAAACTTGGAAGAAAAAACTTTTCTACCAATATTCAATAGGAAAATTAATAATGCAATTCTTCATTCTCGCTCTCTACCATAGATCTGAGAAAAACGGAGCACACACTGAAAATCAGAATAGCTCGACGTTTGCTACCACAGACCTTAGGGAAAGCTAGAAATGAACACAGATTTCGTTGTCAAGTTGTGACTGCTGAAAATTAAAACATATTGAATCCGCCTAAAAACGGGCAACCAACCAAACAAATGTGTATACATGGTTGCATACACTAAAGGGGCGAAGTTGGAAAGGTTCACTGCAAATACTCAAAATTGCCCGTTCTCGGACTTGAAGAATCTCCGGATCTGAAACGATCTTCATATTTCTAGTTTTTCTTTCTAAAATTTCCTTCAAGATGAGGCCAGCCTAGTTTCAAGGAGGCAATGCATGTGAAAACTTTCCAAGGAAAGTGTTTGAATAGTCGTAAGCAATAATTCTTTAAACTTAAATACTTTCAATCTGATCAAAACTTGCACAAGCTTTGAGGTATCATCACAAAGCAAGATCATATCCAAGCTTTAAACAGATTGAAATGCTGACTTGTCGACATTTTAATCAATGTTTGCAATGGCCGCCATGCATTCCCGAAGGAAAAATTAGAAATCAATAAATGTTACGTATGATTAAATTTGGCAATTATGTATTAAACAATTTAATTATTAATTGTTGTTTATATTATAGCAACAAAATATAATTGCAAACACAGTAATTAAACTAAATTATTAAACACTTCAAATGCTCTTAGGAAACAGTTGGAAATGAAAACAAAAGCAATCAATTTTGTTGATTCTCAAACATAAATTTATAATTAGAAATGAATTCTATATTTCTGTACAAATATTTAATTGTAAGTTTACACAAAACAAGTGCGATTTACTTCTAAATTAAACTTGCCTCACGTTACTTAAAAGCTATAAATTTCTACAAAAAATTAATTTAAGATAATAAAAGAATGTCTTCGCACATTTCAACTGTACCGTGAACAAATTCATATGCTACACCAAACAAACAGCAAATAAGTTTAAAAGCACTTATTAATTTAATTGCATTTTATAACATATTTACTGAACAATAAGCGTTATTCATATTTGCAATTAAACTTATTATTTGCGTAAAGCAATGTTATTTGACAAATTCGTAATACTAATTCGTACAATTTCCGAACTATCACATGTATTTATATTCTTTTTATATATTAACCAAACATAATTATTTATAATTTACAATTAATACTATTATACATGTAATTGTTGGGACGGAGAACACGATCGTAAGTTGGTAAATAATGTTGTCGATCAAATTAATTTAATTCAAAACAAAAATTATTATTTATTAATTTAAAATGTAAATTTTGAATTTGGCAACAAAATTTAAAAATGTTTGCAGCAATCATCAAATAGTCTGTATTGGGGTATAAAAGGAAAAGCTAAAGGACAAAAAAGGTCATTGCGTTGTCATAGTCTTTAAATTATGTCAATATTAATTTAACCTAAGCATCCACCATGGTACTCACAATAGAGTAGTAGAAGATGTCTCTACTCATCGGATTTCTTGCTTTTAGATTGGTCGATGATAACCGGACACTGCGAAGAGCAACCAGACTTCTTCGCAATGCCAAGTGTCGACCAAAATGGTAGTTGAATGGGCACACTAAGCTGCCCACAACTAATACTAGATCGAACTTTTATGAGCCTTGGTCAGGCTAAAAGTCGTCACTAATATGATCTGGTTGGGCTTTCGTGAAAACAACTGGGAAATTTTTCCGCTTTAAAATTTGTCAAAATAAAAAGTGTGTTCTGACTGTAACATTCCATGCATTAACAGTCAACAATATAAACATTCAAATATATGTCGATGTTTATGCTGCGATTTGATCTTAAACAATAAAATCAAATACAATTACAACATCGGGAATATATATTCAGGGGAGAATCAGCAAAAACGAAAAAATATATGCAATATTGGCGACAATCTTAAATATAATGTATATAGTGACAACAATTTAAGCTGACAATGACAAATATATTTTTAAACATTTCTATTTACTTGTAAACAGAAATTGGAAATTATTGAGTAATAATTAATTAATTATTATTCGTCATTCTCAGCTAACATTTACTTTGCTTGAAAGTGACTAATTTTATTATAAAATAAATTTATACAAACACTTTCTCGGTAAAATAAATTTCACAATAAATATCAAATTTGAGGCAATATTTCGACCAGGTATGCAAGGTATTAGGACGAGGGAAAGGTACGGCATAAAAAGGGACAATGCGTCCTCAGTCTTTTAATTAAGTTAATACTGATTCAATTTAATCACCCGAAAAGTTATTACAGATTTCCATAGAATAGTCAATATTGCCCCTAATAAAAATTGTCAAAATATTAGAGAATGTTTGTGGTCAGTCATTATGAACAGTCGCAAGTAATTACTACTTTCACAATTGCAAAATGAAAAAAGAACGCACAATATATGTCGAGGTTCGGGATTTTTGCCGCAATCAGATTCAATTGCAGCATTAAAAATATTGCATTATGTATGATAAATAATGCGATACAATTAACATTATATAAATATGGGCAACATTTTAAACACTTATCAACTAAACAAACAGCAGATTGCTCGTTGCATTTTGTTTGCTTGAAACTGGGTAACTTTCACAAATATAAAATAAAAATTATTAAACCAAACATAATGCAACAATATATTGCGGTCAGATATCAGGTATAAGGATAAAGATAATGTACGGGATAGGTAAGGTTTTTGTATCCTTACAGTCTTTAAATGAAGTCAATACTGATTCAATTTAATCCCCCGCCAAGCTATTACGGACTGCCATAGAATAGTCAATAATGTCTTTTCATAGTAGGCATTTGCGTTTTTCACTTTTTTCAACCGCTGATAACCGGACTGTGCAAAAAGTAACTAGATCTTTGCAATATTAAGTGTTGACAAAAATGGTAGTTGCATGGGTGCACTGGCCAGGCACA
Organism: Tachinus sp. AB-2021; assembly: GCA_030264575.1. NCBI lineage: Eukaryota > Metazoa > Arthropoda > Insecta > Coleoptera > Staphylinidae > Tachinus > Tachinus sp. AB-2021. The sequence goes on along the minus strand of JARJEC010002785.1, from coordinate 5,762 downwards.
ACGATCAAACCTATAAAAATCGGAAAAGCTGAAGGTCGTCCTAGCGTTTTTTTGCAATCCAACAACTCTTGTGCAACCAAAAGGAAAAAATTGAAATCCAATGGTTCAAATTAAATTAAACCGTTGCTCCTAATACAAATTGTTAAAATATTAGAGAATGAATGTCAGTAACTGTAACAGTCACTACGTAGTACAGTACATGTTAAAGTTTGAGAAAGCAATAATGTTGCAAAATGGTAAAAGTTAAAAATTATGAATAATATAATACCAGTTAAATAATTGCCCAGTTTCATAACATTGCAAATTACAATTCTTTAATTCTCAGGAGAAACAGTTGAAATGCAGAGTCTTCCGCTGGCTATGTTTCATAGCAGTAGCACCATGTACAGGAAAGTCTACAGGTTAGTTCACATTGCCGACCTATTTACATAGAATAATGCTTTCCGAGACCATCAAAAAGCAATTCAAAATATTTTCGATCTAAGTTTTCTATTGGAAATTAGAATCTAAAAAAAGCATTTTAGATAAGTCCTAAACAATTTTCCAATCAAAAATCATATCAAGTTTTCATTAAAAGCGAGAAAAACTGTTGTTTTGATTTCAATTGTACTGAAAAATATTTAACAAAAAAAATAAATATTTTTTACACAGCTTTTCCAATGCGCCAAAAATATTTATAAAAATTCTAATTACAGGAAATTCTAAAATAATATTTTTTCGCTGTTACAATTATTACAGTGAAATCTCCATTAAGCGGACACTGCAACTGATTTTGTCCGCTTAATAGAAAGTCACATAAATACATAAATGTATGCTGGTGCATTCTAAACTGTCCGGTTATGGGGGATGCCCGTATATTGGAGGTGTCGGCAACTAGAGATTTCACTGTATTTATAAACTATCACAAATGATTAATGCAAAACTTAGGAAAATAATGGTTTTAATTGGTGCTAGATTAATTAACAACTCAGATGAGATCAATTCCTCAGACGTAATTTATATTGGAGATAGCCGAGCAGTTGGCAATGAACAGAAAAATTGCATAGTAATTAGGGGGTTCCACTGCAATTCATCTCACCAAACTAGAGCAAAACAATGTATTTTTCCCAATTTTTGAAAGGTTGCAAGAATTTCTTTGAATTCGACTTTTAAAAAGATGAACAAAACAAAAATATAAAATAATGTCGATAAACATAAAAAATAGCAGGAAATATTCGCAAAACACCGATAAATTTAATTGTAAATGCAACAAATCAATTTTTACATTGTTGTAGCAACCATAAAACAAACAAATAATGTTATTAAAAGAAATGGAAAACGCAATAATCCAAATTCATTGTTATTTATACACCTCTGTGTATAGTGAAAGAACATTTATTAACATAAATTCGTTTTAAATGTATACAAACTTACATATCATCCATGCCCATTAGTCAAGTTAAGGTCGCTGTGTATCCACAGGGCATCCATCTCTGCAATTAGTCTGCATCCATCTCAATTCATTTGTAGCAGTTCCATTTCCCACACAAAACACATCAAATATCAAATTGATTAATTGTAAATATAAAACATCTAACCTGCTACAGCTGTTTGAATAACACTCGCGCCTATCTTGATTTATATCTGCATGACATCATTCACGTCATAGACTAAAACAGGCAGCGATCAGAAAAAAAAAATGTTTTTGCAAAAACAAAAACTAATAAAAAACGACAGTTTATGACTTAATATATATTTAAATAGAAAACTCTTTGAAAAATTATAAAGAACTGGTTACTGTTAAAATTTATAAGGAGCATATTTAAGTTTCACTGAATTTTTATAATATATAAAAAAAGGAATCGATGAAAGATCTTAAAAAATTGCTAAACCTGTGTAAAAAATTTGCTTGAAAATAACTCGAAAAAATAAAAAAATAATTAAAAATATAAACAATGTACTTTCTGTTGATTTTATTCGAACAATACTTGCTAGTAGCGTTCTTTTAAATGTCAAAAAAGTTTGGTCTCTCAACTCAAAAATATGATAATAGTTGGTTCGAAGTTGATCTCAAAATGTAAAAAAATTAATAAAAAATATAAAAATTGCTTCTTCTGCCGATTTTGTTGGCTCAATAGTTGCCAGACAACTGCATTTAAATGTAAAAAATTTGAGTATATTTGTTTTGACGTTTATCTCAAAACACTAATTAAAAATATAAAAATTATTTCTTCAAGCAATTTTATTGGCCGAACAGTTGCCACATGGTTGCATTTAGGTGCCAAAAAAATTTGGTCGCCCGACTCAAAAATTTGAGTACAATTATTTTGACATTTAGCTCAAAACGTAAAATCACCAAATATAAATTTTTATTTTTTTCAATTTTATTGGCCCAACAGTTGCCAGATGGTTGCATTTAAGTGCAAAAAAAATTTGGTCGCTCGATTAAAAGATTCGAATATATTTATTTTAACGTTTATCTCAAAATTTAAAAACACCAATTAAAAATATAAAAATTGTTTTTTCTGACAATTTTGTTGGCCTAATAATTGCCACGTGGATGCAGTATAGTGCAAAAAAAATTTGACTATATTTATTTTGGCGTTTAAGTCAAAAAGAATTTAATAAAAAATGTAAACACCTCAGTAAATATATCCATTATTTTAAATAAGGAAATAAAACAATATACATTTTATTTTCACAGCAATCAAATGAAAATTACCTTATCGATTCCGTTGCTCCGATTATTCGCATTTGAGCTGGGACAAAATGAGGAGCTATCTCGACGGCAATGATGCCTTGATTCCCTAAAAATATAAATCTTTGCTTAATTTATGTTATAGCATTGCTTTGGCATTAATCATGGCCAGTGCACAAAGGATTTGAACAGATTGAGCCAAAAAAAATATAATAAGAAAAGAACACAATCACAACAAACAAGATACCTAACCTAATAAATTTTCATGAAAATATTGCAAGCATATTTGATGGTACCGATAGTAACACAATTATTGCTACCTTTAATTAATAACAAACAATGCAAGCATAGCCCCCTTATAAACATTATTGGCTATGGAATATATTGAATGTAATAACATCCTACAAAAAAGCAAATGAGCCCCCGCAAGGATTACACACAGCATATATTAGGCACAGTTTTAATTAAAGGATACTTCTGCAATAATTAATACTCACTTCAATTATTTTGAGCATTTTCACACACGCACAAATATAACCTTGTCTTTTCACAACAATTGAGGCCATTTTAATTTGCGCCGTTTGAGTCCCACTCCAATGACGGCGTTGGCGTCAATCCCATAATAAATAACAATGCAAACCTTTTCCTCAATTATTAACAAAAATTACCGAATTAACTCCATTTTTGTGTAATTAAAGCCGCGAATAATACAATTTAAGTAATTAAATTGCATTTATTAAAAATTTTCTTGATTGGCGCCATCTTGTAACATTGTCAGCAAACTAGTAGTTCCTACCGGTACTTTTTGGTGCGAGGACGCTGCGATCGCAAACCAACTTTCTTAATACGCTATTAAATCAATAATTGAATATAAAATTAGGTTAATAATTCACAAATAAAGTTGTTTTAATTAAGAAAATGATTATAGAACATTGCTTTGTTGGTTAATTTATGTGGCGCCATCTTACGCAAAATTTTCCAATCAATTGATGAAAAATTATTTCCGAGAGATGGCGCCTGCGGATACACATAGGCGTAGACAACATTTTTCCGCACGGTTGAATAAAATTAAAATTACATTTATTGTTAAATTCTTCAACAGTAACAATGCCAATCATTACGATTATTGTCTCTTTATTCAATAAAAAATATTTTTAATAATATTAATTTATTTAAAAGTCGAGGTAGCTACATTAATTACGTTGGATTAATGAATATCAAAGAAATCTATAAAATAATTGGTGGGCAAAATCTTACGCCTGCTGCCACCTTGATTTTAGTCAAAACAAATGAGCAACGGTGCAGGAAAGAATTGAGTCAAGATGAGATCAGCGGTGCTGCTGTTGCTTCTTCAAATTACGGCGGTTTTTACATTTTCAGTGACGATTTACGCCGAGGAAAAATGGCAAGGGGCAAATTTAGAAATGACCGGTGAATTTTAATAAAATGTTATCTACAATAATAGCTTTGACGATGCTAAAATTTTAGGAAAATGTATTAATTTACCCGAAGCAAATTTGAGTCAGTTGTCGATCAGCACGCACAGCTTCTATCTGAAGCTTTTTACCAAGAATAGCTACAAAGGAGATACAATTGCCAAGTTCCTCGCATCGCAAACTATAGCTTTTCAAGAATCAAAGACAAGTTTACGGACTTTCAAATTAATCAGTGGAATTATAATTATTAGGTCGAGTATCACCTTACCCAATTTCTTACAAGGCATTTGTTTTAACAATTAATATTATCATATTTAACTACATGAGTGGGCTTAGATCACCGTCCTAAACCTTGTTAGTTTTATACTGGAAATCAAAAACAACTTTAAGAGTATTGAGACGGCCATTTGAGAAGAATGAGCAAAAGAATTTAATGTAAAAAAATAAGCACACTAAAGCAAAACCGACAAGGTAATTCCGTTGTGGCTTACAATTAAGGTGATGAGAGATTTTAATTGGTAAGCTACCTATACATAAGGGGTAGTCCTATATGATCATGTAGAATGGATGTGCTTTAAACCATTTCTTCTATTCTATTACAAAGAAAAGAAAAAGCTATCGTCTGTATAATGGTCATTTGTTATCAATTTGAATAAAGTCTTTAGACTGTTTGCACAAGCCAGAACTGGTTTTTATTTTGTTACTGGCAATTGTAATTAGTTAGCAAATAAAATAGTTGTCTGTCTAATTCAATGTAGTGTCATTAGGTTAGGTTATGTTATATTAATATGATTTGATTTTAGAGGATCGAATTGATCAGCTTTAAGATGTAGCGATAAGACCTGCAGATTCTCAGTAAGCTTGCTATTGTAGTACTTTTATTTTAATTTTTTTCTGTCTTTAAGGTTTTTCTCCCACGCCGTACTGTATTTTAATTCTTGCCATTGTTGCTATTAGCCTGGTCCATCCGTGTTCGACATAAGTGGACTTTGTTTTTCCTCTATCTTATGTGTTCTTATTGGCGCTTCTTTAAGCTGTTTGTTTCATCCTTTTGCTGCGAATGTCAGTTTAAGATATTTGTTTTAATTTTATATAGTTTATCACATAGCTGGGCAAGACTGCCCTTTATCTAAAGATAGCTTAAAAATTTTCCCTCATCTTTGTTATAGGCTACAGTGGAAATCCTTGTAGGTATTTCTTTGCTGTTAATATTTTCTTTTACACTTCTTTGTTTTGCTAATCAGCTTTTTTGCTACATAGGATCTTATGTAAGTTAATAGCCATCTCGATACACTTGAAGTTATTTTCGCATTCCAGTATAAGACACGTTATAAATCTTATACTGGAATGCAAAAATAATTGGAAGTGTATCGTATATTTATTGCAATGATTTTAACTCCCAATCATGAAAAAAAAAACCGCCAAAGCCTGTCCCAAGCCAGGTTGAAAAAGGGTGAGGGGGAAGAGTAACAACCTCGTTAAAAAACCAGGGTTTATCTGGCCCGGATGATAGCACCCTGTAAGGGCTCTCGCCAGGATACGGCAACCTGCTGCCTTGTAGGGAAGTGTTGGATCACCAAAGGCTAAAGGAAGGAACCTTGATTAAAAATACCTGGTCCTCCAGGTTGGGGGTTGAGGCATCGGGCTAA
>JARJEC010002728.1:0-12887 GCA_030264575.1 Tachinus sp. AB-2021 | reverse complement strand
GCATTTAAAAAGATTATATTAACATGTTCTTTGCAATTTGTAAGGCTTAATAATGTAAATATGGCAACATAGCTTTTAAAATAAATTATTGCATGATTAACTGGCAACAATGTTTATTTTAAAGTATTTTCTAAATAAGCTTTATTTCTTCCGAAAAATAATTGTATTTAAGAAGATTATATTAACATGTTCTTTGCAATTTGTAAGGCTTAATAATGAAAATATGGCAACATAGCATATAAAATAAATTGTTGCTTGGTTAACTGGCAACAATGTTAATTTAAAATTATTTCCCGGATAAGCTTTATTTATTCCAGGAAATGTATGTACGTATTTAAAAAAATAAAAGAAGATTTAAAAAAATATATTTGCTTGTTTTTTGCAATATGTAAGGCTTAATAATGCAATATGGCAACATAGCATATAAAATAAATGGTTACTTGGCAACATTCTTTATTTAAAAAAAAATCCGGGAAAGCTTTATGTATTTAAGAAACCATGAATATTTAAAAAAGCAATTAATTTATTTGATGATGTGTCTTTCAGAATTCTTTTACTATTTTATGTTTGTATTCGCTTGTGTAAGCAAAATTACGATAATAAGGGGTTATAAATAGGAAATTAAATGTAAACAAAATTGCAAACAAGATAAGCGTTTAACATTTTCTAGACAATTTAATCGCAATCACGCAATAATAATCTTATCATTATTTTGCACGAGCAATGAAACAATTTTCTAAAACAATTCCCCCTTTACCATTGCCCCATTCACACCTATTCTACGCTCATGACTGGATTACCACAGCACAGCTGACTTTGATTCGACCTTATCCAACATCCAGCACTTTGTAAAAGGCCGGCGCTCTTTACACACCTCACATCCTTACAAATTGCTCTGTAATTACTTAATTCACTAAAATAAAACACGCAAAGGATTATTAAATAAAGGTACGTTGCATTTGTTTATTAAGGTATCATTTAAACATCGGTGAAATTAAAATGCATTCTTTCAGTAGGCCTTGGAAAAATATTATTAGAAATCGCATACGTAATTAGAAAAATATGTCGATCAACCTGTTCAGAGACAATTACACGATTTAATTTGAATCGTTTGATTTATTTTTAGCTCACGATTGATTGAATGTGGGTCAATTTTTATCATGTTTGTCACTCCATTTAAATTGTTAACAATTTAATATGTAGTACTATAAATAATAACATAATTATTATAAATCATTTTGAGATGAGCTAACTTCGTTTTAATTAAAATATTTACACTTTTTTTGTTATATTGTCAGAAACCTGTTTTGCCATTTATTATAAACATTATTTATAATCTCGAAAGGAATTCAATTTTATAGGAATTGATTGCACAATAAGGTGTCTCCAAAGCTTGTAATAATTAAATTTGTTTTTATAACAAATTAAGGGTATTTTTTCCACAGAAAATAAGATGAAAATTTATGTAATTTAATATAAATAACAATATTCAGCATAAAACTATATAAATATTGCATTTTATATGATTTTATTGAAAATATTTTCATTTCCATCAGAATTGTTAAAGTGGGCTTAATAAATATTCAATGGTTGCACTTTTTTCAGGTTGGCAACAATTAAATGCAGTACAGTGGTGTACTACTTATTTTTTAATAATATGTTTATTTTCCCGACAGAATACACATGCAAATTGCCTAATAAGGAAAATTTCAATTAGAGATACCGCAATTTTATTATTTTTGTATTGAATTGAAAATTTACGTTTAATAAAATTAGTTTTTTTCTAACAATCAATTATTATTGTTATTAGAATTCTTTGGAAACCGAATTAATTAGTTGTCACTGTCGTAAATCGGTTTCACATTTTAAGCGTTATCGAAATATTTTAACAGGATGGTCGATTGCGAGTATTGGTATGCCAACGTAAGTCGAATAAAACCATTTTTCACACAAACACCGATGCTATTGACATTTCGATATAAAAATAGTTTCAAACTTGGCAACCGAATGATTCTAAATATATCGTTTTTATGATGAATTCGTAGCTACATTTACACACTGCTCGTATTGTGAACATTGTCTCGCTTTATATATTTTGTCGTTTCATTTATACGTTCTAATTTTGAATGCAAGCGGTGGGGATACTGCTGCTTGGTGGTGGTGGTGGTAGGAAGGGCATTGAGAGGACAATCTGCTCCGTTCTCAGGTGCAAATTGTATCTGCGGATATTTCCGACGTGCAGGATGGTGTGGACCACGATTTATGATAAACCGCCCAAACAGGTTCAAATGAATTATTTTTATTACGTTTGGTTTATTTTTACACATGATTTGCTTGTTTTATTCGTTTGAGTTTAACGTTTGTTTTTTTGTTTACCACAAGGTTGTAACTACGCCTGCTTATCTCTAGAAATTATAATTTTCCCAATTTTAATTTAAATCCTATAATATTTTTTTTGACAGTTACAGTTACGCTAAAACCACTTTGACAGTTGTGAAAGTTTTTTTTTTTTTAAATTCATAATAATTCCCGATCTTTTAAACAGCTTGATGTTCTATTTAGAATCGCCGAACAATTTGTATGGTGCTTATACGCCAAAATAAACTTTTGTTAATACAAATTTTTTTGGCAACATAATTGAATATGCTATTTCAACCTTTAAAAAATTGAAGTTTAATTATTGACGGTAAAATTGTCAAAACGTTTGATTTTTTTTTTTTTTACCTTAGGTTGTACAATATATTCTTAAATAGACATTGCTGCCGAAATTAAGCTTTGCTTTGTTCTTTTTGAAATTTTTGTCATATAAACATTGTTGCCAGTTAATCAAACAATTTATTTTACATGCATTGTTGCCATTCGTCGCATTTGCAAGCAAATCCGTCGTATAAATCATAAAAAACATTAAACAGGTCGATTTATTCGGGACAACGGATAATCATTTGCGTGTTGTGGATGTTTAAGGTTAGGTCGTAAAATGCGCACCACGAGTAAATGTGCCACATTTACACGCCACACACAAATGTGCCGAGAAGCGAGAGTGAGTGAGTAGCTATTAAATAAAGCTTTTCTAGTCAAATATTTCAAATAAACATTGTTGCTAGATGAACAAAAATTCGAATTTAATTAATTTATTATTTTTTGTTGCATAATTTCATATTTAGTGTTGCGATCATCTGATTTTGAAATGACATTAAATTGTTTGACAGACAGAGGATTGTGGCAAATTTTCTGCAAAACGTCAAAGACACCAGAAACATCCAATGTTGAAATATTGATAAATGTTCTCTTTTTTTTTACAGTATTTAACCATTTTATAATTGTTAATTTGACATAATTATTACGAAAATGTCATGTTTTGACAGTTAAGCATGTGTTTTGTTAGTTTTGATTGATTTTTTTTTGCGTTGCATAACTTGACCTTTCGTCGGGCACAGCCAATCAATATCCATTATCAATTCTATTTATTATTACCGGATGTGTACATAAATGAACTGCGCCTGGCGGAAGGTTAACCCACAGGTAGAAATCAAAGGCTTCCAGAGATATTTTAAACAAAAAATTACATTTATCTTGGATTCCGATGATTACTTTTATGAATTGAAAAAAAAATCTAAAAAACATTTTCTCATTTTAGATGGCAAATCAAAATATTTTGCCGATGCAGATGCAGGCGTCCGAGGCGATTTCCCACCTCGACCACATGTGCTCGTTGGACATCAGTTCGCAAGCCGCCTACGTTCGTCAATCTGGAATCATTTGTACCATCGGTAAAAACGTTTGATTATTATCTTCTTTGTTTTATTAATTAAAATGTTTATAGGACCCGCCTGCAACAATGTTGCCGTTCTTGAGAAAATGATGGAGACTGGCATGAACATTGCCCGTCTCAATTTCTCCCATGGCACACACGAATATCACGCCGAAACTATTGCCAACCTTCGACAGGCCGTTGAAAATTACAGCAGGAAACTTGGCATGATTTATCCGTTGGCTATCGCTCTCGATACTAAAGGACCGGAAATCCGTACTGGATTATTAGAAGGGGTAAATTTATTTATTATATCATAAATGAAAATTTAATTAGATTTAAAAAAAAATTTAGGTTATATTAACATTTGAATGTTATTTATTTCATTTCAACGTTTTATATTAGCTTTACTCGGAATAAAAATCCTGCTTAAAGGCAAGAATTGTCTGGTCTCGAACAAGCATCGGGTGTAGAAAGTTTTACCAAAACTCCGTTCTCGAACTAGTTTGGAATCAGTTCAGAGGTTTATAAATACAAACTATTATCAGCCAATAAAATATTTTTAACATAACCTAGAAATTATAATTAAAATTTCAGGGCCCGAGCGATGAAGTGGAGCTTAAACGAGGCGACACAATCAAACTGACGATGGACAAAGCCTACATAGAAAAAGGCAATGCACAAGTAATTTACGTGGATTACGATAACATCCAAAAGGTGGTGCAACCCGGCAACCACATCTACATTGACGACGGCTTAATTTCATTACTATGTACTGGAGTGCAAGGTTCCACTTTGGTTTGCACCATCGAAAACGGAGGAATGCTGGGAAGTAGGAAAGGGGTAAATTTACCCGGTGTACCCGTCGACTTACCGGCCGTCTCCGAGAAAGACAAATCTGACATTCAGTTTGCCGTTGAGCAGGATCTCGACATAATTTTTGCTTCGTTCATTCGAGACGCATCGGCTTTATCCGACATCAGGAACGTGCTGGGAGAGAAGGGCAAAAATATAATCGTTGTTTCTAAAATTGAGAATCAACAAGGCATCGATAACCTCGATGAAATTATAAAGGCCTCCGATGGAATCATGGTCGCCAGAGGCGATTTGGGCATCGAAATTCCGACCGAGAAAGTATTTTTGGCTCAAAAAGCGATGATTGCCAGATGCAATAAATTTGGCAAGCCCGTAATTTGCGCTACGCAAATGCTGGAATCGATGGTGAAAAAGCCCAGACCAACCCGCGCCGAAAGTTCTGATGTCGCCAACGCCATTTTGGATGGTGCTGATTGCGTCATGTTATCCGGAGAAACCGCAAAAGGGGATTATCCATTGGAATGCGTATTGACCATGGCGAATATTTGCAAGGAAGCAGAGGCCGCCATTTGGCAGAAGCGGCTGTTCAACGATCTCGTCAATAAAGTAATCGCGCCAGTCGACGTGGCTCATACTATTGCAATTGCCGCTGTCGAAGCTTCAGCCAAATGTTTGGCTTCCGCCATAATTGTTATCACAACGTCTGGAAGGTCGGCGCATCTCATTTCCAAGTATAGACCGAGATGTCCGATAATCGCCGTTACTCGTAACGCACAAACGGCCAGACAAGCACATCTTTTCCGTGCCATTTTGCCGCTGCAGTATACAGGTAAAAATTGCCTTTTTTTCGTTTCATTGTTTTAATTCTCGTTGAATTTAGAACCGAAGAATACTGATTGGTTGAAGGACGTTGATGAAAGGGTCAATTTTGGTTTATTACATGGTAAGGCCAGAGGATTCATCAATACAGGTGATCCGGTTGTCGTCGTAACTGGATGGAAACAAGGCTCAGGATTCACAAATACTCTTCGCATTGTGTACGTATCGGATCTTTGTGATACAATTATTTATTAATTAGTTTTAACCCAGCATGTTTTATTTATTGTTGCTTTTTACTAACATTTTAAAATATACATTAATTATTTATGCATCTACTTTTTATATATGTTTTTAGGAAAGTGATACAATTAACGACTGCAATTTAATTTGTTAAGGCGCAAATAATTTTAAATATAATAATTACAATAAATAATTTCACTTACATCACAAAGTGAGGTTAGCAGGTTAGGTTGGTAATGCACTGTACAGTGCACTAATAAGGTTTTCTATGAGTGCACTGGTGCAGCCAGAAAAGTGCAAAAGTTACACTAATTTCAATAATGCCAACCTAAATTTTATTTAATCTCAATTAAAATAAATAATAAATACTACAACATATTATTAGTAATTCAATTAAGTTTTGTAAATAGTGAGTTACTACATAGAATACATTTAAGGTGGTATCCCTGCTCAATGCGAAAGTCAAATTAGGATAGAAAAAAAATTACAAAAGTGCTTATCAATCTTATGTCTGGTTTACACGAGCTAGTTCAATTATTGCAAGTTTATATCTGCGAGTGTTTACATTCTGCAACTTATTTGCAGGTAGTCGGAATACTTGCGATAGTTTTACTTGCTCGTGTATTCGACTCTTTATCCTTTCTGTGTTGTTGGTCGTTTAAAACTAAATATGTCTTTACATTCCTGCATGGTGTTGGTTGTTTATTAATCTTTAACCAGGTATGTGCATGTTAACTTGTTTCCGATTCGTATCGTTTATTAATACAATTTTCCTTATTTTACAGCAATGTCGATTAAAGAGTTTGGGTCCTGCCAATTTGATAAGAGTATAGTGATAAGTGATGATAAGATGGTACACCCAATTGAGTTTTTTATTAACGTTTTTTAACAACACTTTTATAATCGAGAATCTTTTTTCCAGCCCTGATTGAATCCAATTTTTATACATTTTATTATGCAGGGTTTATATAAATGAAAATATATACAATATATACATAGAAGGAGTATTTATATGTAATAATATATTTAATAAATTATTTTCAATCTTTATTTAATACATTAACCTTTATTATACGTTTAATAATCACATTTTTCAATGCCCGGTTTATACAAGCAAGTAAAACTATTGTAAGAGCTTATCTGTGAGTGTTTACACTACACAATTTATTTGTAAGTACTCTCGGATATTGGACATGCGATACGTTGCTTGTGAATTCTTCCCTTAAAAGCAATTATATATTGATACAAGTCAGACGGGTGTGTGGGTTACTATATTTAAAACTATTGAGCAAATTTATTTCATATTATGTAGTGGGTGAATCGGACCCGGATTATTGCATTATGGGTTTTGATATTAACTTTCTGTCTTAGCACTATTGCGGCAGAATTGTCAAAGGTAAGAATTAGGCATTATTCAAATATTTCAATCTCGTTATGACACAATAGTTAACCTATTTGATTTATTTTAGCCGCCCATCCGGTTGTCGTGTAAACACACACTCAAATTATAGAAAAGTTTTTTTTTAGAAATATTTTATAATCACCCAAATTTATACTAAATTCTTTTAAGTTTCTGCTACGCCACTGGCTAAGTGGCGCCATCTATAAGTTAAACGCAATTAAAGTATTCTGTAAAACAAAGAATGTGTTCATTTTAAGGTTTGTTACTTGCCTAAACATCATTTTAAGGTTATATTATATTTTGAAAATCAGAAAATCAAAATAATCGTGAATGTGTTCAAATTAAAAGCCAATAAACGGTAAACATGTCGGCAACATTCAAGAACAGTAAAAAAAATAAATTGGTGCAATCAGAACTGCGAAAGTTTATGCACGAGCACAAGGAAAAGGCGCAGAAAAATGTGAAGAAAATCGATTCACCACTTGCCAAATATCCTTTTTTATAGATTGTAGTAGCGCAGTATATTAATAATATTTACAGCCACTCACTTTTGACTTCATTTTATTATATTTAATTGTTTCCTTAACAATTTCGCACGTACAACGAAGCCGGACAGTTAACGTGCATTTTATGTAAATCGGTCGTTCGTTCAGAAGCCGTCTGGACCGTTCACATAAACGCCAAACAGCACCGGCAAAATGTCGAGCTGGCGAAAAAGCTTAAAGAGAAAACGAATAACTTCACAGTGGCCCAAAAACGACCGTCAACACCACCGATGGAAGTGCCTTCGAAAAAAGTCAAGGGAATTTTAAAAAATGCTCCCATTAAAACAGCAACCACTTCAAATATAGAAATAATTAGCGATGGTACAAGTAAAGGTATTATTCCTGATGATTTTTTCGATTCCAATACGAAAAAAACGGACGAATCTGTTGAAAAAATGGACGTTGATAAAAAGGAGGAGGTTATAGAGGTTTCCGAATCGCTGCCTGAAGGTTTTTTCGATGATCCAAAATTAGACGCAAAAGTAATTATTATTTTTGTTGAATTAATTAACACATTTGTAGACAAAATAGCTATTAAAATGTGTTTAATATTATTAGGAGCACTGTTTGTTTTGAAAATTTTGCGTTTTTGTGTTAAGTTGGTATTCAGTAAAATTATATAAATATTCTAGGCGAGAAATATTGAATATAAAGATCCGATAGAGGAAGAATGGGAGAAGTTTCAGAAGGAAATTAAAGATGCCGATCATTTAAGTGCCGCAATTATAGCGGAAGATCAAGAAGAGGCGACGACCGAAAGACAAATCGATGAGATCGACGAACAATTGAAAAATTGGTCCAGGGTTGTCAATCTTGAACGAAGAAAAGTTGAAATGATATCAAACGTAAATGAAGTACAAATGAAAATGGAAGATGGTTCATCATCAAGTGAAGATGATGAGGTCGATGAATATTTGGATTGGAGAGCCAAAAAAGCTTATAAGAAATAATATGAATTTAATGTTTTTATATTTTAGATTTATAATAAATATTTTTAGTTATATTTAATTGTAGATATTTTAACATTTAACCAAAGGTAATTTGGCACCAGTAAATAATGTAAATAATGACATTACTTCGGTCCACCTAATATATCATTACATGCCGATAAACCAGACGAGTTTAAAATGAATCAGTCAAATTGACTTATGTCAAATAAACAAAACATCAGTGAGCTATATCTGCGGTAACCACCGAATTATATAGAACTGAAACGTGTTATAAATGGTCTGGCATGTTAGACAGAACACACTGCATACGATTTATCGTCTTCTTAATTATTAAGTTAAATAAATCGCACGTAGCATTTTTATTTTGTTATGTATTAATTAAATAGTGCTTTGATACGCAGCGTTGGAATGAGAATTTGATACATTATACGTTATTTTTTCACCAGGACCACATATGATATAATTCAGTGGTCATAACTTTTATATATAAACAGGTTGGTAATAAGTTACATATTTTTTAAATTTATTCAAATAAACATTAACAAAAAAAATCAACATGATAAAATATGAATATGTTCTAGAGAATAAGTAAGGTCCACAAAATAAATGCTCTGACGATCCTTTCAGTAACTAGAAATCGATGATAAAAAGAAAACGTTAATCGCTAAATTTATCCATGCACGATATACATATATAATAATATTCCTTTAATAAACATGTTCGAAAAATCAGTACAGATCACTTTTGTAAATTGACGACTAACATCGTCATCGAATATAAAAAACGTTTAGTAATAAGATACAAGTCCAAAATTTCAGCAAACGTGTTTTTGTCGGCACAGAGAAAATTTATTAATGTGATGATTGGAAACGCTTTCCTAATTTATTCATTTATTACGTCTGCGTGTAACGAAGCCGGTGATGCTAATCGATTCGCATTTGCTAATTCTGCTACTATTATCGTAACGCTAATTTATTTTATTTTACGCTCAATAATAACTTGGAATACTATAAAAAAGCCTGTTAACAAAAGTTGCAGATTTACGTTTGTATATAAATTAAGTGCGAGCAGCCATCCAAATTTACAATATATTTAAGTTCTAGAAAAAATAATATCTGCGCAGCTACATTTTATTAAGTGAATAAAGATATTTTTGAATCGTTATTCAAGATATGTTTGAATCGGTTTGTGCAAATTTCAAATTAATATTGAGCATAAATTGGCCTAATAACTCAGAAAATATCCAGAAGGAAACCTAATATTGAACATTGAAATTTCTAAAGCAACTGTTTTAATTTTATAAACCTCTCGCTTGATTCGTCTCCTTTCGAGTTGCTTTCGTTTTTTTTTTCTATTTTGGACAGATTTTTTCTCATTGATATTGACTCTTTTATTATTAATTAGTATTTAATACACTTCTGCTTGGACGACGATTGCTTCTTGTTTGACGGCAACATCCGTCGACCAACAACTCTTCCTGCACGTAAAGATTAAAATGTTGCCAAATTCCACCCTAGTCACGTCGTTCTGGTCGCCGTTGAGCCGCAATTTCGGAATGAGCGTCGGCAATATTTGGAACTCAAAGACCATTTCGCCATGGCAATTTATACATTTTTTCGGAACGTCTTGGATCGGGTACAACAACAACGGTGTTACTCCTCTGCTATATCTGTAAATATAAATTATTATTATCGTATTGCTGTTTGATAAATATCGAAATTAATACCTTAATATCTGTCCTGGATTTCCTTGAATTTTCGATAAGAAATAATGGAACATTTTGTCACCATGCGCCGGCGTGCTCTTTTCGTACTTCTCTAAAGTTGCCTCACCTCCGCAAGCTCCTGAAGCATCGTCAGCATTCATAAAATTGCTCCCATCTTCGTTATTAACTTGATACTCTTGTAATAGCTCGCGTACATGTCTGTCGCTAATATTCGTAATGGCCGCTGTTGTTTCTTCACTAACGCTTATAAAATATGGAAGGAAATGCAAGTTGGAACGTTTGTCATTCTGGCAAAGCTCCTGGGGCAATGGTGCAACCTCTTGGAGCAGCGCAGTGATGTCTTTTTGTGGAAATGTCGGCGTATCGATGCTTATTACCTCCCCTTCATTGCCTTCGATTTCTGCGGTCGCCGTAGGGGAGTTTAAGGAACCAACAGCACCACCTGATTAATACATATAAATAACTTTAGCTAAAAGAAAGCTATGAAGCAAATGATTTCAGATAAATAATTTTACCTGTTTGTTAAATGTTAAAACATTTTGACAAAAAAATTCTCGCAGGCAGGGAATCGAACCCGGTCTTCCGCATTGCACGCGGGTATATTTTCCATTTAAAAACATATAGCACCTGCGTACAATTACAAATCAATTTCCGAATACAAGCCAGCAGTATCAGCTGTTATGCAACATAACCTCAATTCTTTATCGCATTGTCAAAATTTAACGATCGATAAACCGCGACACGATTCTCCCAACATTACACAATATGTAAACAAAACCGTTTGGATCAAAAAATGACCTCAATCAACACCTACAAAGCCCCATACAATAAAAACTTCTCCTTTCTAAATCATGTGAAATATGAACACCTAGTGGCCGGGGTATCTGGAGGCCTTGCTTCGACACTGGTCCTGCACCCATTGGATGTAATCAAAATTCGATTTGCGGTGAATGATGGCAGACTCAACACACCAAAATACAGCAGCATAGGAAATGCCTTCGCAACAATTTACAAACAAGAGGGCATTCACGGATTGTACAGAGGTGTAACTCCGAATTTGGCCGGCGCCGGCTCATCATGGGGTTTATACTTCTTTTTCTACAATGCCATAAAGACAACGATTCAACGTGGCGATAATGATGCGCAATTGAAGCCGACGCAGCATCTGTTGGCCGCTTCGCAGGCCGGTTTGGTGACGCTTTTCATCACCAATCCGATATGGGTGGTCAAAACGAGATTGTGCCTGCAGTTCAGTTCGCCAACGCAGCAAGCTTACAAAGGGATGTTCGACGCTCTGATTAAAATTTATAGGGAGGAAGGCATCCGCGGTTATTATCGGGGATTGGTTCCGGGCATGTTCGGCGTGTCACACGGCGCCGTACAATTCATGGTTTACGAAGAAATGAAAAATCGATATAATTATTACAAAGGCACATCGATTACTTCGAAATTGGGAACGGCCGAGTATTTAATATTTGCGGCAACTTCGAAATTGATAGCGGCCGCTACCACGTATCCATATCAAGTGATTAGAGCTCGATTACAAAATCAGCACTCCCATTATAACGGGGTTTTGAATTGCCTAGGAGAAACGTGGCGGTTCGAAGGGTGGCGAGGTTTTTACAAAGGTCTAGGGACGAATCTGTTGCGGGTGATGCCGGCTACGATGATCACTTTTTTGGTGTACGAAAACGTGTCGCATTTGTTAATCAAAAAAAGCTTATAACGAATGTCGATTATTATTTAAGTAGAAAATTGTAAATATATTTTTGTTATTATATTTATATTGTTGCTTGCCCGATTGTTTTTATAATTTTAGCCGAATTGTTTTTACAGCAATTTTAATTTAGAACAATAAATATATTTGTTAGTTATTGGTTTCAATATTATTTCAATTAGCTCTAAATAAAAACAACAAAGTAATAAACTGGTACGTTATTATTTACATGTTGAGCGCCACACATAACTCACTGCAGACTTACTTTGTGCAATGGTATCGAGGGACCGACTTTTTTATTTCTATGGTAGCGCTCAACATGTAAAAAAACCATTTGAATAATAATATACTATTTATTTAATTAAACAATTTTCACCTTGTGCTTCAGCTAAATAGCCGTTATTCGCATTTCTGTCGTCAACATTGAGATTCTCGAATCCGGCCCGCACCGATTCTTCGATGCTGCAACTTTCATCATCCTCATCGGAGACTCGTTCTGCTGCATTGATAACGTTACCATTCTCTTCGTTTAAATTGGCATTGTTGTCGTCGTCCCAATCGTCCGCCTCCTGACACCAATCCGTCGTGCTCGTCATCGCTTTCGATGCAACTGTGCTTTCGTTTGGTTGGATGACTTGCTCTAGACTTTGTGAACGGATACATAACCAACTGAAATAAAAAAAATGTAGCGTTCAAATTTAATTTATTCGTAAAATTACCTCTCGTTTTGATTCCAACAATTTGGATTGATGCAGGTGAAAACGTATAGAGTTCGGTGGTAAGTAGAGTTTTCCAGAGGGGCGTAGATTTGGAGGACGAGCAATCGCGGTAGTTGGCATAGGGGGCATGGAATCGGTTCCACATTTACTCCACTCGGCAAGTCCTAAATAATATTCAATCAACTAATTATTTCGCAATTAT
>JARJEC010002716.1:0-11479 GCA_030264575.1 Tachinus sp. AB-2021 | reverse complement strand
CCCTCTATATTGCACAAATAACACTTCTGTTTCTTGATGCACTCTTTCGCTTTATGTCCAGTCCCCCCACAGTTCCGGCAGGGTTCGCCATCCGTGCTTTTACATTCCATTGCCTTGTGCCCTATTCTATGGCATTTGTAGCATTTTGGCGGAGAAAAGACCTCCATCACCCTCCATCTATTCCAGCCTGTTCCTATATTCCTTTTCATTATAAGGTGTTCTGCTGCTTTTTCCTGTATATTTACAAAGGCGTATCTTACTCCATTCTGGTTGGTTATAGAAGCATCTGGGAACCAGAATAGCGAATTAAATAGCCAGGTGGTAAAAACAATGAAATTATATTACAAAATATGCAAAAAATTTATAAACAATAAACATATAGAAAGAGGAACAAAAATTAAAATATATAATACAATAATAAAACCAGTGCTGGCATTTAGATGCGAGACGTGGATACTAAGCAAGAGACATAAGAGCAAAATTCAAGCAGTAGAAATAATATACATGAGGTGAGTCATGGGTGTGACAAAAAAGATAAAACAAGAAATGTAGATATAAGAAAAGAACTAAATGTAAAACCAACATCAGAATTCATAGAGGAAAGGCAGATGGACTGGTGGAGGCATATGAGGAGATGAGGCCGCTCGCTAAAGAAGGTATGGAATGCCAAAGCCAATCACAAGGATAGGGGAAGGCCAAGTAAAAATGGGAAGATACAATAGAGAATTACTAAAGAGAAACAGAAAAAGTTGGAAGGAGCGAAAAGGTTGGAAGGAGGAAAAAGAGACGGCAGGGAACAGACACAAATGGAGGCGAGGCGGTTCATAAAATATTAAAATAAAAAAATAATACCCGACGCCATAATATGCTAAAAGGGAAAGAGTATATATATAATAATCATGTTCAAGAGATAGAAGTTCTTTAAACGGGATTTCCAGACATGAACTGAGCTCTTGATCACATCTGATTTGATTTTTTTGTTAAGCAACGAGTTCATCGAAAATCAATTCATCAAAAAAATTATATTTTGTACTGTTAGGAAGGAATTTTGCATGGGTCAGAAAAGCAGTACCTAATAAAAGTTGAAGGACTACAATTAAATTACAATCGTATTTTAAAAAACAAAATTTCAAAACAAAAATTCTTATTGCAAACATATCCACTACATTATGAAGGTTTAAAATAACTGTAGAAAATCGTTACATCCTTTATTTCTTATTTGTATTATTATTCTTACGTACTTCATTGTTATTTATAGTTATTATGTATCTTATGTTTTCTGCTTAATTAATTAATTTTTCTTGTACAACTTTGTTATTTTTTAAATAGTTTATTTATTATTTAACAAATTTTCTTGCTATCATCTTTATCTGTTCAATATTTATTTAAATAGAGTTTTTGTTGCATTGCTTTGTTATTTTCTAAATAGTTTTTACACTACTTCTAACTAATCTTGGCTTAAAATATAGACTAAATTAAATAAATATCTGCAACTACTCAATACTTTTTGTAGTTTTTGCCGAATCACTTTTTTATAGGAGAAATCAGCAAAGTGGCTGACCTCTGGTGTTAAATTTTGAACTGTTTAAATGGGGCAAACAAAACCCACGTTATATGTCAGAAAACTAATCTAATACATTTGCCAGTGACAGAGATGACATTTTTTGTTGAAACTTATCGATTTTTTTTTCTAAATTTATTTACAGATTACTTCACACTGATTGGCACCGATCATGTGGGTTGTGTTTTTCCCAACATCTTAAAAGCGCTATCTATTGGTTGTTGATTTTCGCCTTTAACACTGTGTAAGTGATCTGTGACTGTGTCTAAAAATCAACATACATCTAGAAAGCTAACTTTATTATATTTGTTGATGCCATGTTAGCTCTATCTGCCGATAGATTCTTTGAACTAAATTAAATATTATGGCGGTAAATTTGAATCCTATGTTATATTAGAACTTAATTTTATTCATAAAATATAAAATATATCTATATTAATAAAAGACAGATTTTGTCTGCACATAGCTTAACGTCACTCCGTTTTGTATATTTTTGTTTCATACATTGGAGACACTAAATAAACATATATGCCACCATGTTTAGTCTCTTAACCCGACTCTTTGCCTTTTAATAATAATTGTAAATGTTTATAAATGACGATATCAAATTTATTTTTATACTCACGTCAACGAAGGGTACGTCAGCTAGTATTTTAATATATCAATTAATTAATACCGATAATGCGCTTGTTCAATATTATCATATTATTATACGACAATCAAATAAAGTTTTATGTTGTATCGAGCTCTGGATAGCCGAATGTCTCAACAAAATTGTCGTTTGGACCTTAGCAATATTGGGCCTTGCTAGCCGCTGCTTTGTTTTTTAACGTTTACAAGGAGGTCACTAAACCACTCACTTTAACTCCATTACTACTTGCAGTGGTAATAAACACGTAAATCAACTATTCTTTTTGTCTTTTACTTTAATGCGATGTAGAAATTATTATGGATGATCTCTTATGAAGAGTGAAACAATTGCTTTTCATTGTTGCCACTTCTAGCAACATGATATTGGATAATTGATTTTAAACTTTTTATTTAATTTAATTTAGTCTATAGCCAGATTTGCGTTGTGATACTGGTTGCTTGTAAATTATATTGGTTGTTCCAGACAGCTAGTTTAGTATTTTTTATCGTTTTTAAGAAGGTCACATAACTACTCATTTTGGCTTCATAAAAAGTAGTATTTTTCGAAATTTGTAATAAAATGTGGCTAAATATAAAGATCAGTGATTTAAATAGGTTTTTCTAATTAATTGAGTGATTATCTCCAGCAGAGAATGACTTTTAGAATTCTTGGGAAAATTTTATTATAAAAGTTTTATCATTGAGTGATTGTAATTTTATACTAATTTACTGTTGTAATTACTTTAAAACTTTTTGCCTGTTCTATTATTACAATTACTGAAAGACGTTACTATGAATAAAAATTGATACTTAATATTTAACCTACAAAAAAATAGATTTACACTCGCGCGGAAAACGCATAACGTAGCTTGCAACAGCCTCACACATTAAATGCAAGTTCTTGCACTATTATTGATTAAGTCAATAGTAAATTTTATTTTATTTTTTCAACAAAAAAGTTTGAATTCAAATATCATTATATTTTTAGAAAATATTAAAAAAACGTAAATGCAATATTACTGTAAATAAAAGTGGTTTACATTATTTTATTAATATAAAATTAATTAGTTTTGAAAATAGTAAAGCAACTTATTTTTATTTGTATATTTTTCATATATATAGTAAAAATATTTTTGTTCTTGTTGACGTGTTCTAGCGTTCTTTATTTATTTATTTAATTAATATTAATAATATAATATCACAGTGACAATATTTCTGTTCTAATTTGTTAGTTATTATTAGTTATTATTAGTATTTTAAGAAAATTTTAGATTTGAGTTAAATTTTGATCCTAATTACTAAATCAAAAATGTTCTTTTTTTGAATTAAATAATTCATGATCTTTGTCTTTTGAACAAAATAATATTTTTTGTAAATTTTTGTATGTAGAAAACATATAATATCTTAATATTCATATCTATCACATTTTTCTATGATTTTGCAATTTCTAAACTATCAAAATGATGCATCTTTCAAATCAGAAAAAAAGCCTTTTATTAATACCATAGCCAACTAGCAGTATATATTATCTACGTTTGTAATGGTGTGAATTTGGATAATTGATTTTAAACTGTTTACTTAATATTTTAGAAAAAAAATTTTAATCAATTACTTCTACACATTTATTTTTATATTTAATACTTTTGCATTTGTAAATTCATTTATTGGTTACGTTTTTTACTTTTCAGCAATTATATGTTATGCGCTTCTTGCATACATATGTTCGTTTATTTGCCATTTTTATGTGAACCTTTCCAAACTTCTAACATTCTGTTCACTATAATATATTTGTCAATGTGTCATAATTTATAATAAATATGTCAGATGCTACTGCAATTAAAGCATGCTGCAGTTTGGTCAAATATTTTGAAACCTGCGTTTAATAGCAGTGTTAAAGAAGTTTTTACAAGATACAACATCAGCAACAGTCGTGTATTGCTTTGTGAACCGTGAAGATGGGTTTCTAGTATCTGTGCGTAGAGTGAATTGATCCACATAGTGTGTTAGTTTTTATAATTAATTATCCATCCTAGATGGAAGAGACAAAGAAAGGGGAAGCGGGCGATGCACCCACTGCCCCAGTTATCTGCATGTCCGATGAGGAGTATATGGATTCGGGTGATGGTGCAAACAATACCGATATGACCTCGACAAATTTATTTGGCTCTGCGTGGAATGACAGTTCTTCGGCTTGTAACAGTGATAGTAATTCTATGTTTAGAATCGATGCGAATAAAAATACACATCTAAGCATATTGATTCAAATATTAAATATAAATCATTAAATAGTGGTCCGTATTTAATATCTATAGAACATAAAGAAATATCAATTACAAAATTACATCCAATGCGTATAGGATTATTACACAATATTCCTGAATTAAAGGGATTTATAATGAATATTAAATCTATTGGTTTTAATAGAATAAAGGTGTTATTTAATACAGTTTACGCTGCCAATTCAACTATAAATTGTGACGAAATACTAAACTTAATTTAATCGCATGTATTTCAAAATACATGGTACAAAAAATAGGTGTATTGAAAGGTATCGACACCTCATATGATACTGATTACATTAAAAATAATATTGGTTGTAATTATAAAATACCCGAAGTTCGGTGCGTAAAACGTAAACAAAGTTTGCCTAATGGTTCATTTACTTTAATCCCCAGGGAGGTAGTATTTGTCACCTTTTGTGCAACAACATTGTCGGAATTCATACGAATAAAAAGTCTTAGATTTCAATCAAATATTTCTTTCACAGAAGCAGAAATGCTATCCTTCACATGATAATCCTTCTGCAAAAACAACTGCTTATAATAGATTTTCAAGTTTACAAAATTATACTGAATTTCCTCCTCTTCCACAAACTAAAAAACCAATTAATGTTTTTGCATTTTCAGAAACTCATTAACAAATCTAAATCCTTGATGACATTAAAGAAAAATGATGTAGATAATAAAAAATGGAAGGTTAATTCTCCACCCATTCTTACAACTCAATCTAACTCAATTCAAGAAGCCTACGTTTTATATAACCCTTATAGGGATGAATTTATTACATATAAGGAAAATATTATTAAGTCTATTAATAATTTTATCGTTAAGCTTCTAAATGGGCTGCTTCCTATGAATAAATCTTTAGACATACCAGAATATTATAGTACACAATCGCTATTCAACATATTAAATCTTTCACAGTCCAACCAAAATAATCTATAAACATTTAAAAATTATACAATGGAATGCAAGATCTGTTCTAGGTAATAAATATAGTCTTCAGCAGTTTCTTATGCATCATGATGTTGACATTTGTTTAATCTTAGAAACCTGATTATACACATCAAGGCAATTTAAAATAACTAATTACAAATGTATTCGCAATGACAGACGATGGTAAAGATGGTGTAGCAATTCTTATTAAAGGTATATTACATTATGAAGATATTAACTTAAAATTTAATGTTCAGCCAGGTATTAAATATTGCTCAGTTAAGCTTTCATTGACGAATTTAGATTTGAAATTGATTTCATTATATAAACCTCCAAATATTAAAGCTAAAACTGCTGATTGGTCAAATTTGTTGTCAGAATAAAAAGGTATATATATTGTATACACCTTTATATATACAACTTTATTAAATAATACATAATTTAGATTTTACAATTCAAACAATAAACTTAAAAGCTACATATAGCTTTTTAAGTTTAATTTATTTTTGTTTGGTTTGTTTTGAAATACTATAAATATTATTGTTAATCAAAAATCAATCTGTTATTGAAAAATATGTTAAGAGTTTTTCCCAACCATGCGCTTTTAGTTTTTCCGCTCAAAACAGAACCTGTAATTTCGCGCCCTCCGTCTGGAAAAATGGAATTGTTTTAAGCCACACGATTTGCAAAGTTCCTATAGTAATCGTTGCCTACTATGTCTCAACAATTAAGATCTTAGAGGTTTAGTCATAATAATACGGATTGTTAGCTTACATCGAGCGAGTGATCGTTTAAATATTACTGCGTGTTATTCCCAGGTATGCGTTTTTAATCTTCTGCTCAAAAATAGAACTTGCAGCACACATTCTTTATGGAAAAGCCGGCATGATTTTATAGCATGGTAAATGTACCGGTCGCTTTATAAGTGATAGTTTGTCTGGTTTATGAACGACTATACGCTTCGATTCCGGTCGCTCCTCTATTGCAAAACACGTCCTTCCAATTTTTTTACAGGAATCTTCTTTTTTACTTTTCTACTAGGCCTGATTTTCCGTATACGGACGCTCTATGCATCCCGACGCTCTAGGGAATATAATTTATAAATGTACGGACGAAGCCCTAAGTATAGTAGGATGTATATATATATATATATACAGTCGTACTATGAATACCATCTATTATAACTAGCAAAAATGATTCCGATTAGGAATTTGCCACAAGCTTGAGCGGTTGTCATTTCACAAGGAACGAAGTAGTTAGATGTTCTTATTCTCGTCATCAGCTGACATGATAACAATGCAATTTTTACATACTATCAAGCATTTAATGGCTCGTGGTACAGACACGTGTTTCGAGGTATGCATCTCTTATCGGTGTACCTTGCAACAAGTCAAGCAAGGAAATTATGAAAATTGCATGTGCAGTCTTTAAGTTATAGTTCAAACAAAAATCTTGCAAAAAATCATTCTAAACACATGTGTTTAAAGCAAAAAGTTTTTATATGTATAAGACATTTTCTTAAATGTAAAATTAGCCCCCCTCCCCTCCATGAAAATGGTTAACTTAAACTTAAACCTAACCTACAGTTAACCGCCAGGTATTGATAATTAAAAAAAACAATTTATTTCTGACGATTTGTACAATACGAGCTTAATTGAAAGATCAAATTTTTGCCATCTCAAAAGCGCCTATTGGTTTTTTATTTTCTTCAAAAGGGAGAATAGTAATAAATTCGAATCCTTTTTGTATTTTGGTTTTTTTTAATGAAACAAAAAACAAAATATTCAGATTTTAGAGATTTACAAATTAGTTTATATTTTATGCTTTTTTTGACATTTCTAATGTGTTTTTTATTAATTATGGCTTAAAATATCGATCTACAAGTAATTTAATTCAATTTCTAGGGTTAAATTAAATAAACTACTTTTCTTTGTTTGTTATTCTGTTCAAATCGAGGCCGTTTATACAGATACAGACACAAACAAAGACAAAGACGAAGACAAAGACACAGACTTACGTCATTTTATCAAAGCTAATATTTTGTGTGGTATATACCCGAAATATTAATGCAGCTTCTAATATTTTGAGTTTTTGTCGGCCATTATGCATAACAATGCACATGGCTTGGATTGTTCTAGAAATAATAGTGTTACAAGTTCATTAACTTATAACACTATTATTTCTACATTTAATGTGTAGTTGTAGTTTTAATGAAAGTTAATAATAACCTGGATTAGCTAAAAACATGTTTTTTTAAATTTCGAACAAAAGCTAACTTTTATTGTGTTAAACAAGTTTAAATCAAAGTTGACAATACGAATATTGGCTGGCAAAAACCCAAAATATTCATATGTAAATATTATTTTGGGTACGCGCCAAAAAGTCCGGTCTATACTACTAATAGCCTGCCATTACAGATTTCATTTCGAGTTTAGGCTGTAAAATATGTATGAGTAAGAATGTATTCGCGTTTGCTAGCTAAAAAGACGTAACGGGCACCAAAGGTGCATAACAGGTAACGGGTATCAAAGGTACATAAAAACCTTGCTAACCTACAAATTTTTTTATACAAATTTGAAGATAATGTATAATAAAGATAATTTATTTCTGTGTTCAGTATTATAATAATTATAATAAATTTATACTACAAATTGATTTTGTAATTGTATAATAATAAATGCTTGTGAAGGGACCTCATCAAAATACATTCTTTTTAAGCTTTTTTGCTTTTTCGCATATTAATTATATCGTTACGTCATAGTAGCAAAGATGAAAATTAGATATATTATTTCAGGTAGTATTTTGACGTATTGTAAGCAGCCAGACTGATCTGAAGGGCGGATCATCTCCCCAGACACAATAGAAGTTACGCTGTGTGCAAGGGCATTGTTCATACGCGTGAGTGCGGTGTGAGAGGTGGTAAACAATTTCATAAAATTCACTTTGTTTACTTGTCGTAAGGCAAAACATTAATGTGTGAAAAAGTTTGAAAAGAATGTAACACAAATTGGCAATACGCTTTTTTATTCATTATATTTTGATGAGCTCACTTCACAAACAATTATTATTATACTTATTACAATATCGAAACATCAATTGAATTATCTTTATTATAAATTTTCTTCAAATTTATATAGAATAATTTGCGGCCTTTTATTTCAAAATTTCAGCTTTAATATTATGACGTAGATTAACTAGTTTTGTTGCAAGCTTTAAAGTGTCTGGCCGAAGCAAGAGCTCACGTACCATATATAAAAATAAGCTATGATACTTTAACGTAGGTTAGCAAGGTTTTTATGTACTTTTGGTACCCGTTGTCTGTAAAACGGTCCTGCTTTTAAACTAACAAATGCACATTCGTTCTTACCCATACATACACATCTTTTTACAAAATATTCGCTTTGATAAAATGTCGTAGGTCTGGCGGCTCTTTAACTGGACTATATGGAAGGCGTTTTCGCGCAACGATAGAAAGGGATGCATATCACGAGTCCAGAGTATGCTCAGACAACTAGCGCTGGTTGTGTCTCTGAGCATACTTTAGACCTATCTCGTGTTTATACGTCTTTTTCTATCGTTGCGTAAAAATAACTTCCATGGGCCATGCAAAGTTGGTTTTACTATAATTGTTATATTATAGAAGAAGCATGAACTCAAAATATAGTGTAAGTGTTGGAGCAGGACTGTGAGGGTGAGTGGATTAATCAGATTTCGAAAAGAAGTGTCTATGCATTTGTGCCGCCGCCTAATTAGTCCGTCGGAGACAGACGACCCGGGCCCGATCTGCGCACGGAAATACGTAAAACTTATTCTGCTTTAACACTACCGCCGTTCGAGTGTTTCTCGTTTGCCGCTATTATATTTTACTGACGACATAGATCATAGAAACGATTTCGCGGCTGCGCCTTCGTAAATATATCTGCTCTTTGTTTTCAAATGGGACGTATTCGACTGCATTTTTTACATTCTTTTCTCGCGAATAAAATGAAAGTGAATGTCCATGTTTTGTTCTTCTGTGAAATACTGGATTCCTAACTAATTGAATTGCACTTTGGTTATAAATGTAAAGTGTTGTTTCTTTGTCACAATGACACCCAATGTCCGATAACAATTTTCTAATCCAGATCACTTCCCGAGCTGTTGTCGATGCAGCCACATATTCGGCTCCGTCATACGTAGCGTCACTAACTTTTGTCGCTTTGACGAAAATGTGATGGCCCCGTTTGCGAGACAGGAAACGTATCCTGTCGTTGACCTTCGCGTGTCTACATCCCCGGCGTAGTCAGCTAGAAGTTAGTCTAGTCATACCTGTTAGATACACGAATATTCTCTTTACCGCTTGCCAGTGTGACGGGCCGTGCTTATTCAAGTATTTGCTTACAGCATTTACCGCGAATGCGATGTCCGACCTCGATACAGCGGCTAGGAAAACCAGAGATCCTACTGCTTCGCGGTACGGTACATTACTCGTTTTTTCGTCGTTTTCCACAATTGGAGCAAGTGCTGCATGTGGATCCGCCGGCACGCTCACCGTTTTTGCATTCGCCATTCCTAATTTTTAAATTATTTTCTGCGTGTACGCGTCCTGATGAATCATCAGTTTACCTCTCTCTTTATCTCTTTCAATTTGTAACCCGGTGAAAACATTCGAATTCGTTATTTTAAACGTTTCGTTTAGTCGCTGAATAATGTTCTTAAGAGTACATTGTTCGAGGCTACTAGCCCATCGTCGAGGAATAGCGCCATATATACTTCGTCGTTTTTAAGTTTTCCAGTAAACACGCACATGTCTACTTCGCACTATATTAAGTTGAATTTACTTGAGCTTACACGCGACTTTCCTTTTATCTTCTTTTAGCTTCAGTCCTTCCGGAACTTGCATGAAGATTGATTCTTCCAATTTGCCGTATAGGAATGCAGTCTGTATATCCGATTGCATTATTTCGACATTTTTCGCGGCTATCGTTGCCAGCAAGATTCTCAGTGAATCATATCTCAGTACTGGAGAAAACGTTTCCTTGAAGTCGATTCCTTCTCTTTACAGGGATACCCTCACGCACAATCGAGCCTTGAAATGATGTGACCTCCCGTCGACATCCGTCTCGAAACACCTACTTAGAGTCGATTAGTCTCATCTCCAGCGTTTTTTTTCACGAGTTCTCACGTGCAGTTTTCTTCGTGAGCTTTAAATTCGTTTTGAATAGCTTCTGCTCACTGCGCGGATTCAGTGCTATTCGTTGCAGAATGTACGAAGAATACATTAATGGGACTATGTATTCGGCCACATTTGCACATTCACAAGAGAGAAACGAAATCCTCGCATGTTATCTATATAACTCCACCCTCTTTTAAAAGAGGATTTCATTTCTTTCTTTTCTTTAAAAACAAACATTACAATTTTCAGTTTCGACAACCCTAGATTGGTTTGGTTGTTCCTGCTTAACATTCCATTTCCACCTTCTCTTTTGCTTATACAACAAATAAGATATAATTACAATAATTAATTTAACAATTACAAAGGAATTAATATATTCATGATGACTTTGTTCTACTTCTAAAATTTCGGGTATTTTGTTAACGATAATATGTTCTACTTACTTGCTAATATTAAATTTCAAGTTTGCAAATATTACTTCGTTTGCATCTGTTATTTTACTATCTAACTCATAATCATCTATTTTACAATGTTTATCTGTTTCAAATCTGTAATTCCTAAAATTTGTTGATGTATAATTTTATTTCTTCATTTTACTCTTACATTTTTATTAACAGTACTGGCAACTATTGCCAAATTTTTTATATTTCCTTAATCTAAAATGCATCATTAATTTTGTGATACTTACAATATTTGTTACTACGATTCAATACAATATCTTTAATACAGTTGTTGGTTTCCATATAATTTGTTTTACAGAAATATTGTTTATCAAGTTTGGAACAATCATGTATTTTGAATAGTTTATTTTGACTTAGAATTAATAATTCTTTTTCTTCGTCTATCACAAACATTTTATTGTTATTAATGTTGGGTATCGGGGTTAATTGAAGCAATTTATCTTCTACATTACTATAG
>JARJEC010002684.1:0-21275 GCA_030264575.1 Tachinus sp. AB-2021 | reverse complement strand
TGTGACACAAAATTATATTTAATATAATTATACTCGATCTCTTCAATGAGGGTCTAAACACTCGTAAAAATAAAAGCTGGAAACAGGTAGTTTTAGTACCTAATTAGTTTGAACACTTCATAAATAGAAAAATATTTACACGTAAAATATTTAAACTTCACCACAAACTAATCATACCCCCATTTTTTAAATTTTATTTGAATAGAGCTCATTTTTCTCATTTATAAAATGTATCACAAGTATGCTGTATGACTTCACACAACAAAAATTTTCAAAAATTAAACAATATAATTAACAAGCGTCGTTATTAATGCGGCATCGAATCGGCTATGAAATACAAAATAAAATATAAACGTCAAATACAACTTTATTACCGTAAAATTTACATATAAACGATTTTTTGATCATTTTGAAAACAATTTTTGAAAAGGCTTTTTATGTAAGTCTAAATGAATTCTTAACTTTAAATAACTTGATTTCAAATGCACAACATGGTTTCAGGCAGAACTACTCAACAAAGTTTGCAGCATATACCCTGTCACAATCTATATACAATAATCTTGATAACAAAAAATCTGTATTTTATATCTTTTTCGACATAACTAAAGCTTTTGACTTATTAGATTTTGTA
The DNA here is from genome assembly GCA_030264575.1 of Tachinus sp. AB-2021. Taxonomy (NCBI): domain Eukaryota; kingdom Metazoa; phylum Arthropoda; class Insecta; order Coleoptera; family Staphylinidae; genus Tachinus; species Tachinus sp. AB-2021. Next base: position 20,644 of record JARJEC010002684.1, on the reverse strand, counting down.
TTTATTGAAAGCAAACTATATAACTAATGTATCAGAGGTGTAGCGTTATTATATATAATGTCTTTATTGTCAAATCGAAGCTATTCGGTTAAATATGGCAAGTTCTCGGATGACTTTTTTATAGATAAGGTAACATTCTAGCAGCAGTTATTTTCTTTTGTTACATTAATGATCTTTCCCTATATATCACTGCCGGAGATATTCTTTTGTATGTGGATGACTCCACCATCATAGCCACTGCAACCACTCTGGAAAAAGCCATTGCTAAAGTAAATCTAGCTATTCAACAATTTAAGAATTGGTGTATTGCAAACAAACTTGTACTAAATCTCAAGAAAACTGTGATAATGAAATTTTCAAATATACCTGGTAAACAAAATAAGCTCTGTTTTAATGTAGATAACCATACAATCATTAGGTAATCCACGAATTTTCTTGGAATTTCCATTGATCATCATGTTCTCTGGAAGTCACATATTAAACTTTTAAATAAAAAACTAAATAAATCATACCACCTTTTGTCTACACTAAAAACAATTTAAATATAGATTCATTTCATCACTGTATACTATCCCACCGTCTATTCTCATTTATCTTTTAATGTTATCATTTGGGGAGATCCACGGACATTAACAAATTTTTATAAACCAGAAAAGAATAATAAGAATGATTTTTAATCTGAAATATGGAGAATCTTGTGGACTTACTTTTATAAAATACAAAATTTGAACTTTATCATCAGTCTACATTTTAAAACTACTATGCCACTTGCATAACAACACAAACAACAATCAGTTTTGTATAACGGTAATTTAAAATCAGCAACCCAAACTAGTTTAATGTCAAATGCTTTCTACACCATGGATGAATTTATTAGAAATATTGAACAGCTATGTCACTCCAAGCTGTGCATATTTTTAACATGTCCGATAATCCTGTATGTATTTTTTAATGTCCTATAGGTACAATTGTTTCTATTTATTCTATTGATAACTATTAATGTATTATTTATGATTTTTTTTGCCTATACTTTTGTACCTGGCTTATCATATGCATGCCTCATGTAAATTTTTAATGACCAATAAATATAAATATATATATATATATATATATATATATACCTATCTATCTATGTGAATTAAATTTTATTTTTATCAGCTCAGCAGTATTGAACAATAATAAACTTAATGTTTAAATTACGTCTTCAGTGGCAAATAAATAAAATTATGATTCAATAATGTTGATACAAATAAAATTTAAATCATTTATTAAATTTTGTTTTCGAACTTCATTAATCTGATCTGATTTTTAAGTAAAAGTCCATTTAAAAAAATATTTGTGAATATCTCTAAGCTAGTTATTCAATTGTTTTTCTGTATTCACGTAAAAAATATTATTTTTTTAAATTTAAATTTGCTTAATGAACAATAAATATGAAACAAATTTATCTATTGCCATAATCATTAATTGCCTGTATGCAATGTATTGTATCAAAAGTTGTAGTTTATTGATATACGGCATTTCATCGGTTACTATTATAAATTCAGCCAATGGGATGCCGTATTTTCATAAACTGTACAACTTTTGGTATAATTAATTGCATAGTGTCAGACAAGCATTACACTACAATTATGACAAGTAACTCGATTAAATTTATTTATAATTCGACTAACAAATTTATGTTTAATGTTATTAACAGAGTAAATGTCTAAGCCTATTCAAATTAAAACAAACAAGCAAATGATTTTAATATAAAGTAAAGATATTTCGCTCATAGAAAATTAAAACCTCATAAGTAGAATAACTTTGAAGGAGGAATGATAGAAATTATTAAATTAAAAAGCTAATTATTGAAAAACAACTTTACCAGATTGTAATTCAACAGTAAACAAATGCAACACGCTTACTATAAATTGAAATATAAAATAAATATCAATGAAAATCATTGAGAAATTTTCACACATGCTCTGTGTCATTAAATTTCCATGCGTTTGTTATTTGTCCAAAAAGAATTTTCCAAAATAAATCCACGCATCATAAATCCCATAAAATTAAATATTTCCACATAATATGGCATTGGTCTTGAATGTATTTAAAGTTTAGCTATAAATATGATGTTACACACGCAACAAGGCAGGTGCTTGTTGCGTGTGTGTGGGAAAAATGTAACTAATTTTAACCCGCAATCTCGGGGGCTATCGCCCGTTATGTAATTTTTGGCCATAACTCATCAGTTGCCTTTGATCAATCATTTCTTTAAATAAACACTAAACAATTCAAAATAATATGTTCTTGAAATTGGTGTTATTGAAATAAATTTTCATATTTATATGGAAATTGAAATGGCAACAATTGGTTAATTGAAACTTGCAACATTTTCAATTAAAAATAGTAAAGAAATCACGAATGTGTCATGCACTTTAGTTGGGTTGCACTAAAGATCAATTGAATCAGACTTACTTATTTCGCCATCAAGAAACAGAAAGAAGCAACGTAATTACTGTAATACAAAATTGTTGTCCAATAAAATTCTAGTTTTATATTTTCTATAAAAAAAAGTCTTATTATTTTGTTTCACTCTATGTAATAAACTATATATTTGACATCAAATTGTCAACTGAAAATCTGGATTTTTAATATGGAATAAAACAAGATTTTCTTGGCCGTGCCTCACAAATCTGTGCAAGTTTAGCATACACAGATTTGGCTTACTGGATCCTTCTCATTATCTGTTGAAATTTATAGTATATCATAATATAATTGTTTATTTGACACTTTACGCAACGCCGTTTGAGATCAATCATACTTTTTTAATTCAGCCGTTTTCTGCGGAGAACACTATACTTGCGGCTAGTTGCAGTAACAACTAAATCATAGTCTGGCCAGCTAATGTCAATCTAATGACGTGCGACTTTAGCCCCAACAGAATTTTAGTTGCAGCAACATTCAAATTTCTGTATACTCCGAGAAAAAATGCAACGTCTATAAATATTCTAGCTCCACCGTGGGAATCTGAATTTTACGGTTAGATGTAACCAGTGTAGTACCGTGTTGTATACCATGGGAAACAAAAGCGCAGAGTAGTAAAAGTACGTGCAAATCAGTCAATCAGCTGCTATTGGTTGCAGAAAATTTAGCCAATATTACACAGTTCAACATGTAAACAAGCTCTTAAGCATTGGACGATATGGACGGACGCAAATTTTAGTACGGTTCTTACAAAGTAATGTTGAAGTACTGTTTATGTGGGTTCGATCCCTGCCCGAGGTAAATTTTTGAAACATTCATTTTAACATTTAGTAATGACGTGGTAATTATTTAATAATTATAATATTCTAAATTTCAACTTGTGCTTCTTTTAATAATTTAAATTGCAAAAATAGCTATTTATGGAACAAGGTAGTGAAGTGACACTTTATCGAACAAGTTTGTAGAAGCAGACGGGTTCGATAAAGACACGTTACTGCAATGTGTAGCAAACAAATTCATTAGTTTTTTCCTAAACACACCAGATAATTCAAAACATACCAAAAAGCACAAACCACTTTAGCAACAAATAACCTTGGTAATTATAGACCCATTGCAATTATACCAGTTTTTGGTAAAATATTCGAAAAGTGGCAATACAAATGGACTCATTTCTGGAAGAATACAATATACTGAACAAAGCTCAATATAGGTTTAGGTGCAACAAAAATAATTCATTAGCAATTGAAACCCTAATAGATGCTATACATATTGGTTTTAAAATTGGAAATTTCACTCATGCAATGTTCTGTGATTTGGGCAAGGCTTTCGATTGTGTATGAAACTCAATATCACTTGCCAAATTAAAAACGTTTAATTTTGGTAGTAACACCATTGATTTGTTTAAATCATACCTGTGGCAGGAAACGTCGAATCAGAATACAGATTATATACAATCATATAAAGTAAGACATACAATAGAGCTACCGCAAGGTCCGGTCCTTAGCCCCATATCACTTCTAATATACAGTGTGTTGACGGATAAGCGCATCAAAAAGAAACCCTTTTTTATTTTTCATTTGTCAAAAAAATTCTTTACAAAAGTTTTGCTTGGTTTTAAAATAACTTTAAAATTAATTTCGATTTTTTATAATAAAAGACATGTTAAAACATTAAACAATTCTTAAACATATCCACAAGTAGAAAAAAAATCAAAATTGTATTTAAAAATCATCAAGCCTCCATTATACTTAATTATACTGAAATGCAAAATGTTAACGCTTCAACAAAAAATGTATGTAGTTCAATCTTATGGTACATAATATATCAGAAAGAAGTACAATAAAAAAACTTCATGATAAATACCACGATGTTGTTGTTCCAGGCAATGTATATTACAAGTAGTAAAACTATTTGAAAGAAACAGAAAATGTCTTGCTTAGAAAACGGGTTAAAAAGACATTCAACAATTAAAATTTAAGCGCAATATTACCTTTGGATTTTGCAATAAATTATCTCTTCGAGCTGTTAATTTAAATATGAGTGCATCATATCTTAGTCGTATTTATGCTGCCATTAAAATGAAACTATATAAACTAGAGTTTTGACTGGAAGCTGGCGATGATTCTAAAGGTTAGATTTTTGTCTTAGGAAGGGATGCAGAATTGCGATAGATCAATATTTTCATAAAAATATTATATTCTCCGATGAGTGTACCTTTTCTACGAATGGACATGTATCGTCTCAAAATTGTCGTTATTGGCGTGACGTTAATCCACACTGTATCATTCAGATCCATCGCCGATATTTAAAGAAGGAACCGTGTGGTGTGCCGTATTTCACGATAAAATATTTGGTCCTTACTTTTTTGAAACAACTGTGAATCAACATAGTTATTTAACTATGTTGAATAATTTCTTCTTGGAAGAATTTGAAGATATTTCATTAGATTTTTATAAACTTGCATATTTCCAATAAGATGGTTGTTCAGCACATTCTACACTTGCTGTCAGAGTGGCTTGCAGCACATTGTGAAAACAAATAAATTGGAAGATACGAACTAAATTTGTGACCGGGGTGGTCGCCCAACTTAACTATCATGGACTTCTTGTTTGGAGGGATACGTTAAACAAAAAAAGTTTATAGTGAACATTTGCCAAACGATGAGAATGTTTAAAAAAAACTTAAACGCAAACCATTCAATACATTACACCACAAATGTTATACAATTCATTTAAAGAATTTCGCCTACGACTAGAATTATGTGCAATGGTGGCTTTGAATAAAATTTTGTTTTTTTCTTCTTCTTGTGAATGTGTTTAAGCATTTTTTATTAAAATATATCCTCTTTTATTTTATTTTTTTACTTGTTGGAGTATACTTTATTATAAAAAAATCGAAATTAATTCTAAAACTATTTTAAAAGCAAGCAAAAACTTTAATAAAAAATTAACTTTTTTGACAAATCAAAAATAAAAAGTTTTTGTCTGCACCTATTGATGCACCTATCCGGCAACACACTGTATATAAATGATCTTCAACACCGTGATTTGGATGCTTTGCTTGTATTGTTTGCAAATGACACAACTATACTCAGAGCTGGTAAGGACATTAACACTATAACTGAAAAAGTAGAAAGCAATGAATTAAAAGCTACTAACTGTTTTATGGCAAATTCACTGAGAGCAAACCTGTGCAAAACCAAAAATATCATGTTTTCTTTAAGAAAAAATACAATTAATACTAATGACAGTGTAAAGTTTCTTGGTATTCAAATTGACTAGAATCTCAGCTGGGAACCACATACTACAAATATTTGCAACACAATTTCAAAATATACGTACTTATTGAGAAGACTGTCTTCAGTAACATCGACTAAAATTCTGTTATCTGTATATTTTGCAAATATTCATTCGGTAATCACATATTGTATTTTTAATTGGAAACATGATACATCGGCCTAAAAAGTGTTTAACATGCAACTACTGGTCTAAAATTTAGGGATCGCTGCAAAGCAAAATTTATTGAATTGGGGAAAAAACACTACCGTGTGAATTCATAAAAGAATGTTTAAATTCTCATAAATCACAAATCAAGATACTACACATGATGCAATGAATTCATACCCCATACAACAGTCATCGAATATAGTGCTAAATATTAAGAGATTTAATAAATCAGGAGATGATAAAAATTATTATGCCATTATGCTCTACAATACTTTACAAAATCATGTTAAATTTTTACCACTAAAAGAACACATTTCTCACATTAAATCGCTGCAACTGGCCAATGCGTTTTATTTTATAGATGACTTTTTCAGTCATAATTTTAATGTGTGAATCTGTATGCTCTAGTTATTTTATATTTTGTAATTTTCAAGTATCTGTCCGACCTGTGTAAGATGCATTTTAACACCAATAAACATTTGCTTTTATTTATAACAAAATAATGGTAATTAAATGAAAGCAATTAATTATTTATTACACTTCAAAATATTTATAAGCAAGTTGGGCTTACTCGGAGTCAGGTAACGTATTTTACCTACATAGTGACACTTTCTCTCCTTGAATCAGTACAATCAAATTGTATTTTCAATATGGTAGTCAATAATAGTTATTTATGTATTTACTATTTATTCAAAAAGTATACATTATTAATCAAGATTCCATACATTATTGAAATCATATGTAAAGTAACTCAAATCGTTTAATAATGACCAATGTAAATCAAATGGGAAGTTCATTATGAAACAATTTTGGCGGTAACCGAGGTGGCTAGAATTATGACAATTTTTATATTTCAATCAAATCACTTTAGATATTATATTTGCTAATATATATTAGCAAATATAATATCTAAAGTGATAACTATGGCAACCTTGGGTACCCCTAAAATAGTTTCATAATAAACATCAAATTTGATTTACATTAGTCGCTCACGAATGATTTCAATAATTCAATCCTTATTGCACAATTCGGTAAAACATTGATATCATTATAGTTTCTAATGTCATTTCATTCCGGCACAATTACATTAAGAGCATTTACCCACAAGAAAGATAAAAACAAATTCTTTCAATATTTTCGTTGTTTATGCTGATATTTCTTGAGAATACAATTTTTGAATGAAACCACATATAAAATGTCCTATCTACTAGCGTACTGATAAGTGCAAATAATTGTATTATCACGATAAAATTATCTTAGCAACGCATAGTTACCAATAAAAAATGCCCGTCATAGCAAATGCAAATAATATCTGTCATATTTGACAAATTATAGTCAGTCAATATGAATTTAATGCCAAATATAATCTCGTGGTTCGTTTATCGATAATTTTTAATAAATAAAACTCGTTCTACCAATCTTCGGAAAATACAATTGTGCTTCCCACTCCTATTTTCGTAGTTTGGTAATAGAATTCGTGATATTTATAAAAAAATATCGATAATTGTTATATTATCTATGAAAATAGATATTTAAAATCCTGAAAACTGTAATATGAATATGACAGTTGTCAGTCGCAGGTGGGTAGATTTTTAAACACAGTGCTCTAAAGAGTAAGCGGGAATGCGGCAAAAACTGCAAAAACCACTGGGCACATACAGATATTTATGAGAAATACTGTATTTATTAAAATTACGTTTATCTAACAAAATATTACTTAACATCAAATAATTCTAAAATAATGCTAGATTTAATTGAAAAACTTAATATTCTAATTAATAAAGGTCACTTTCTCCGCTAGAAATATTAGTGGCACCGACAATATCATAAGTTGATGAGTGACTATGATCATATGCAACTGAAACATACACAGCTTCATGTAAAAATTGTAATGCTTCACTTCTACCAGGTGTCCCGTGACGGCTCCTCTCCATTTTTTTTAATTTATGGTGATCCTATAATAGATATTTATGTTACAGGTACAAAAAATGCTATATTTCGGATGAATACGGTATGAATCTAAAGTAAATTATTTCGTGTAGCATACATAATTTCTTATGCTTTTTTTAATTCTTAAAGCAAAATATAGTAAAATAAAATCAGCAACAAGAAAATCTAAAAGCAACAGTGTTCAAATACATCAATTAACCACTAAATTATATCTAACTAGAATTATATCGTAACTGGCGCTGGCAAAAACATAACGAGCTTCAATGTTAGACGGAGATATAATACAATCACCGGATTGGCATATCCAGTAGGGCCAATGTCAAATTGGGAAATAATTAATGACGCTCTAGATATCGGAGGCAAATTTCTAGAGTGACAAGCCTTAATTCAACGCACACATACCTATGTGAACACGACTAAAAGACCTTGAGCTCGATGGAAAGTTGGGTAAAACTAAACAAATATAAACACTACTAAGTAGGAGAATTTTACTCCAATATCTTACTTTTTTAACATTTTGATGTTATGTAATGCAATAACAGCGGAATTGAAATAATTTACTTATCAATTTTATTAAAATATTTTATAATTGATCGATCATTAATTTTACAGAGCCTTTGTAAAGATATTTTAAAAATGCAAGGAATATTGTAAAGAACATACAATAGAGTAGCAATACGATTTTTTGCAGGATTAAATTTCAGAAATAATAAAGGCAAAGTGTAATTTTTAAGTAACTTTAATCGTAGTTGGAAACTAAATATAATGATGATTATACTTATTTTGGCATATTAAATAATATAAAATGTCAACAAAAAAGTCGGATCTACAGCCGTCTCTACTTAAATACAATGAAATGAAGTGTGCTATTTAAATGTAGCTGTGTAGTACTTCACTTCATTGGCTTATGTGGCGCCCCACAATTAACAGAAACACGTATTAGAAGACTCCCCGTGTTACAAATCTAAAATTGTTAGGAATATCAGTATTGTCAGTAAATACAATAAATTATGCTATTTAAACAACTGTATAATAATTCACTTCATTAGTTCACAGTAGCGCCCTCCATTAGGTTGTCCTGTCTCTAAAAAAGTCCCACGGACGGACAGACATTTTCTTAGCCAAACTTTTTTGCATTTCTCGACGCCATTTTTAGAAGTTTAATCCAAAAAAAAATTCGGCCAGGACAATGATTACCAAAGATTACCTTCTCCGAAGAATGGAATGTGGAGAACTAATACTACGCGTGCGGCACGCATATTTGATTTAATGACTAAGATTAAAATAGGTTCGCTTCGTGCACAAAGCGCTCTTTCTAACAAACCAGACCGTTTTTACTTTTTCGCAAAGTATTGGATTTATATCAAAAATTCGAAATTAAGATTTCAACGGAAATATACGTTTTGTGAGGTCGATAAGCCTAAAAAAGTGGTTATTAGAAAAGTAGTTTCTAAAAAAGTGGTTCTGTTTGTTTAATTATAAAATCATTTGAAAAGTAATTAACAGTTTCTATAGATATATTCACAATCTTGATATAAATGACTAACCTAAATCAAACAATTATGACGTCATCATGTAATTATATTTAAATTTAAATCAAATCAATTATTAATAATGATTAACGTTATGTGTGTTATGTGTTATGATAATTGTCTTTAGTAATAGTGGCTTATCTTATATCTTACGACCACCATGTCCCAAAATATTTGGACGTTGCTTAACAACTGCAACGAAATGTAATCCTATTCTATCAAGATTAATTTTAGGTCTCTAACCAAGGGCTAGTACTAAGTCGGCGTTGAGCGTTGCGTTTAACGCGCGATACTAGTGTACACACAGCGCGCTTATGGGCGTTCGATGATCGTTTGTAGTAAGACGTGCAAGGATCAGTACAAACATGCTTAATTTTAAATAAAAATCAACGAGTAAATCACAATATTAAAATTTAACTAGAATTGTAAAAGGTTGCATCTATTTCATAGTATTTTATTCTCTGTTTTTAATCATGTCAAGACTAGAATGTTTGAAAGTATTTTAGATCCACCACTGGTTTACACGAAAGCCCGCGTTCATATGTAAAGCAGCATAGCGATGCATGTATCTCAAAGCGAGCTACTAACGCGCGATTTAATAAAAATCTGACCACGCCCACCTAACCTAACATGCGCACAACGCGCGTGTGTTTACGGCTATAAGGAACTCTCGGTCTATAGAAAGCGCGATTCAAAAATGCCTAGTGTGTACAGGGTCTTAATCGAACCATAAATGTCTTATGATATAGTCGCATAAAATAGTTATTAACCTTATAAAATAAAAAATGCAGGATAAGGGGAAGCCAAGTCCAGGAACAGCAATGAGCCCCAAATATGTCTTTAGTCCGTGTATCATAAATAATTAATATTTGATTGTAAAATATTAAATTTAAAAAAATATATATAATAATCAAGTAAAATTTTTCATCGAATGTCAATGTGACGTTCGATCAATGATACAAAATTAATATGTCGAGTGATTACAAATTAATATGTACTCCTTCGGAGGTGCGAGAAGCCGCAAATCAAACTTCCGTAGAGTTCCTATGAGCAATTTAAATTTTATTGCCATGAAAATGATGTTCTATCCTTTTCTGAGAATGTTTTACTGGGAAACTTCTTAAAGTTGACTCAACAATAAAATCTTCAACTTGGTCCCATTAAGCTATGGTAAGAACGATGTTGAATTTACAAGATAACGTAAATATATCAATATATAGCAACAAACAAAATTAAACAAATATAGCGCGTATTTAGTTAAAAAATCCAGAATTTTCACAAATTTCTTAATGTTATGCCCCAGATACCGAATGTTTGTGTGTGAGGTATGTTTCTAGGGAATAATTTATTTTCAACTTCAATTAACAATTATTGTTTTTATTTTGCTGGTGAAACTTGTGAAACTCGACTTGTTCGAAAAATTTTACCTAGCAACCAACGTATTTAATAAAATGAAAAATACTATCTTATAATACAATCAAATTAAAATACTTTTGTTATTATTATTATTGTCTGTTGAATGTTTTAATAAAATAAATGTCCAGAAAATTATTAACAAACATTTTCGCTAAAAAAGTTTTCGTAATGCAATTAAAAAGATTGTAAAAACTGAAATATAGTAGTTCGGAAGTCAAATAATAAACCATAGATTTACTAGTCCAATGGCGTAAAACATAAATTAATATTATTACATTTATTTTTCATAAATGTATTTCTCTTATATCTTATTATCATTATGTTATTATTTAATATAGTATATTTTATGAAATTATGTCATAAGAGACATTTTTCGCTTTGATTTAAAGACGTAAAATTAATCTTGATAGCATAGGATCATAAGAGATATTTCTCGCTTTGATTTAGAGACGTAAAATTGATCTTGATAGGATAGGATTACATTTCATTGAGGCTGTTAGACAACGGACTTATGTATTTGTTCTAAAAATTTATTTCGAGACAAGATTGTCGCATTATTGATGAGGCGACGTTAATATTCGAATCAAAAGTGACAAGTAGTATTTTTAACTAATAAAAGGGTACCAACAGTAATTAATAAAAAAATAAAGTATGATGTTTTAATTTTACAAAAATCGGGGACTGAAGAAGGTAATGATGAGCTAAATTGCAAAATTTTACAATTTTTATATTATAATAATGAATTGTAGGTAATTTATTCACAAGCACAAAGTCATCCATAATGGATTCCAATTTTATTTATATCCTATGAGTGAATTGAGTAAGATAATGTTAGCAACATTACTAATATTTGTAAGATGTTTATTTAAATCTTCAGTTATAGATTTTGCTCGTTTAAAAAAATATTGTAAATCTGGTACAAATATATTTGGTCTGCGTAACAAGGTCTTTAGATTCACATAAGCTCTGTTCGTTTGTGTGTTCGAGACTGCTTCGAGCACGATCCGCTGTTTGTTTGTATGCCGTGACTTGTACTAAGTAGTCCGCATTTTGTTAGTATGTTCCGAACATGAACTTTTTACTCCTCTCGAACAGAAGTAAACAGTGCAAGTTAGCACAGCTTGGATTAACGCGCTAAAATTTGAAATTGTTATTTCAAAAACGAATATTTTATTGTCAAATATGTTATTATAACTTGAATTTTATTATTAACGGCATTTCTATTATCGCGTAAGTTGTCACTTTTTACATTGTAATATAATAATAATAATGAATAAATAAACCAAATCACAATTGAAGGTCAACTGTCATTGTTAATTTTCGTTTTACTCCAACTTTGTCCAATTTCTGTTCTCTAGTACAGTATAGTTCACGAGAACTATCTTGAACTGTGACGTCATAACGAAACTTACTCGGAACACTTCAGAACACACAAACGAATAGGTTAGATAATATGAAAAGTCACCTTTACAACAAACAATTTTAGATAATTGCTAAACTGTATAAACATCTTGCGTGATAAGTTTCTTGCGTTAATGCAAATAAAACACTCCGTTCTTCGTCGCTTGTGTTTCAAACTTTGCATTCACACAGGAAATAGTTATTTACATTCGAATGAGGTAAGTTATATATTACAACTTTTTGTCTCATTAGTTGAAACGTTGTAAAATCCTTAACATGTAGATTTGTATGTGACTTTTTAGGTGACAAGTTTTATGAATTATAGCTTAGAATATTTATCATTTATTTCAAATAACATTTGTCAATGAAAAACGAATCAATTGTACTTGCAGCTTTGGTCAACAGATGGCAGTTTATGAATTAGAATATTAAATTTTTCAATTAAATGAAACACTATTTTATAATTATTGTATATATATATATATATATATATATGTATAGTGTTTTTAGCAGTCTTTGCTGCATTCTCGGGTATGCTTTACATCGCTGTGTGTAAACATCTATATATTCACAACTGAGAAATAATTGCCATATTCATATTACAGTTTAGTAGGCCAAAAATTAATTTCCCGCACTTAGTTCGAAAACAACTATTACGTCTGTAAATCAAAAATGAGTATTTTGACATAATCATATAATATTTTGTTTAATACATAGCCTTAAATTCAAGTTGTTATAATTTTTGCAAAATGTATGTTTTTCTTTTAACTTTTTCCTCTCCTTGTTAATTTTTAAAATACAAAAATAATTATACTAAGTCCGACAAAAATAATCCCCAAGGAGGATTAAATAAAAATAATGAGGTTTGATACCTCATTATTTTTGTTTAATATATAAATATTTTATATTTTTTAGATATAAAAGTTCTTTTACTTCAAAGTTTGAAATATATACCAAAAATGTCCAAACGTTTTTGACATTTTTCCATTACTGAGTTCAACAATGTTTCTAAAATAATCTTTTAAGTAAAACATTTATATTCGAAATTTTAAACTCCCGCATTTCTGCATAACATTAGACAGTTCTACGATTGTAATTTATTCAAAGCTCAAGTTTTTATTTGATGCAATTTAGTCATTCTAAAATATTAGAATTCCACAAAGAGTAAAGTTTAATTGCTCAAATATTATCTTAATATTCAGTTGTTATGGAGTGAAATAATCCGTAATAGTATTAAAGTAGACATACACGCTCAATTATAATCAACAAATAAATTTGCACAACCGTTTGTGCAATTATAATTGAATGACGTAGAGACCATACACGCTCATATTTGCACAAACGATCAATTATAATTGTTTAATATCAGTTCTCCGGTGAATCAAGGCAATCAAGTTGTGTTTATATGTGTACACATACACAGTTGTATGTATGTCTAGTCTATGCTAGCACAATACACATGGAATTTTCGGTGGCGACCGATATGATACAATTGCATGGAAAAAATGACTAAAAAAACTAATTCGATAACAGTAATTTATCCCTATATTTATATGTACACGAAAGCAATTTTCATAATTAAATACACAATCGTTTCAGCCCCGACAATTAAAAACGCCCGAATTTTAGACGCGGTCAGTGGACCCTTAAACTGGAAATCACAAAAAAATCTTTGAAATTATTCAATTGTTTCGGGACTTTACCGAGATATTTACTAACATAAGACGCATTGTGCGCCCAATTTGAACTTCACTCGTGGACAAAAATTTCGGACATAAAAGTAAATGTCTGTAATCTACAAAAAAAATTGTTCACTAGTCATAAAATATTATCAATATATTAAAAATTGGAAATAAATAAAGGTTCTTTACTACCTTTATTTAATTTAACAAAACAGCAAAAAAAATGCAGAACTCAAAACTTGGTGTGCTGTTTATTCAGAATTTATTAGTTGAGCTGTGTGTTGGGCACTTATTGGTTGACAAAATGAAAGCAGAGAAAGTAGCCCAAACGGTAGCTTTGAACAAAGATGGTCGCAGTATTTGATACATAGTTACTGTCTTAAAAATTCCCATCCAATGCGCAATAAAGCTACATCGTCAAACTGTGGAATCCAGAAGAAGGCTAGGATCAGGCAAACCTAGTACCGCAAACCGGTGAGAAGACCATTTTATAGTGTTATCTACACTTACAAGTACAAAAATGCTAAAATGCGGCAACCAAACAAGTTAACAAACATAAACGTGTACAGAAAAAAATTAGGATGTATCCGTTCAATGGTATTTTCCTTATTGATGATAAAGCTGATGTAACAGTTAGGTCGATGCGTCATCTACAATAAAATGAACGGTGCCTTATGGTTTCCTGCACAGTTCATGAGATCTCAAAAACTCTATTGTGTATAAGCATATCAAGTGTTGCTGGAACTTTTGAACACGGTTGGACATTATGATGCTGTTCAGAATGGTATACACCCTAAAAAGGGAAAATAATTGGAGATAGAATAAAAATGAGTAAACAAAAAATAATGATAAAATAACTATTTAGGCCCACACAAAATAATCTAACAGCATTAAATCATAAAATCGTGGTAGAAATTTAAGATCCGTTTCAATAAATAAGTTACCATATTATGTTATATTTGAATACTGAGTGATATGAGAAAAGTGAGCAAAAATCGAAACGTGCTCATGCATATTATTTTGCAAAAATGGAAGTAAAATATTTCCTGCAGCGTTGGTAGTAAAAAAAGAGGTCAATGAGATTGTCACCAGAAAGACTACTTAAAATATTTAACAAAAAGATATGTTGGTAATATGTGCTAGCAGTCGTATGAAGGTTTTCGTCGTTCCATGTAAAAGTGTTTCAAAAATTAGTAATAGCATTTCTTGAAAAGCATGATCCATCGATAGCTAGCAGATAGCTCACAAAGTGTGCAATGTTCAATAAGCCATCCACATTTTATTGTTACAATCATACCAGTATTGTAACAATAAAAACATATCTGGCGAAATCTTTCTCAGCATTTTTTAAATTAAGATATTCGTTTTTATTTCAAATAAACCAAAAAATAAACAAAAATAATAAAATAAACCAAATAAAAACGACAAATTAAGCACAAATTAAACAAAACAAACAAAACTTAAAAATAAGTAAGTAAATAAAAAATAAGTAATTAAATAAAATGCGAATAAAAAACACAAATTAAACAAAAAACCAATGAATACTCGTTTAGTATGATTAAAATATATATATATATATATATATATATATATATATATATATATATATATAAATTAAACTAAGTAACACGAATATTGTAAATAATAATTATTTACAATTTAAAAAAAAAAATTTAAATGGAGCGCCTAAGTTTGAATTAGAATATAATAATTATTAAATAATTACTACGCCATTACTCCATTTTGAAATAAATATATCAAAAATCCACCTCGGGTGAGGAGCGTAGTAATTATTTAATAATTATAACATTCTAATTTAAACTAAATTAAAAAAAGTAACAAATTAAGCGCATTTTAAACAAACGTAAAAAATAACAAAAATAAGGAATTAAACAAAACTAAGAAAAAATATAAAATGAAACAATAAATTGAATATACAAAAATTAAACAAAACAAAAACTACTCGTTTAGGGCGAGTTGCTGCATAATGAGTTAAACTGGCAATCAATTTTAACTGAACGTTAAATGCAGGCGCGTTGCATCAAACTCCGTTTAGTTGTATGTTATTTGTTGGTTTTGTTAAGTTTGCGACAGGTATTCCCAATGTAGTGAAGTAATCAAATCAAAATTAATAGAAATAAAAATAAAACAAATTAATCATTACAAAATAAAAATTGATAGTTGTAATGAATCTTGTCTAAATTTCAAGAAAATTTAATAAAATAAAAAATTAGTAATGCGTATGTATGTGTGTATTAGTGGTATGTAAAAAGTAATCAAATATCAAATTCTTGTATCCGTTACTCGAGGAATTGAAAAGTATCGAATACTGCTTTTTAAAAGTATCGGTTACCCAAGTACTCATTAGCGCCTGTGCAATGCAAAGTAACAAATTACTGGTAGTAGTCAAGAGTAGTGGTAGTAGCAAAAATCGATTTCGGTAACAAATACTGAAAGTAATCACGTACGGCTGGCTGAGGTGGTAGTAGATAGATAGATACATTCATCGTTTCGACACTTTCGTCCGATACTTAACTCAGAGCCAGCCGGCGGTCTGGTACTGGCATAATATACGGCGACACAAAACAATTATTTCGACGTTATAACACTAATAACATAAAATATTAATAATATATTATTTAAAGTAGCTTATTAATTTTTATATTCTTAACTTGAAAATATTTAATAAAAAGTTTTCAATATTTTTTTATTATCATATACATACTTATAATACTTATATTGGTGCGATGTATGTTTGTTACACAGCAGTTTTTCATTTTAATGGAAAAGTATCAGTATCGAATACTCGTATAAAAATATCGATTAGTATTCGATACTCAAAAAGTATCCATATTGCAACCACTAGTGTGTATGTATTTTATTTAATACATGGTATAAAATCTCAAATGAATATTTAAATTATAATTGTATTTGATAGGATATTTTACTTGATATTGAGCCGATTATAAATTCATCAATACATTTAAGTATACAACACTTATCTTTAAAGCATCATTGAATTCTTCAAAATGATTTAGTCTTGCTCGATTAACCTTCGATTTGGCAGTCGGTTTAACTAATCGATAAAATCCTCATTATCGGTAGATCATCAAAGTAATTTTCCAACGTTATGTAAACTATAAAAAATTACCTTATCAATTAACAAACCACTTTTCGGGTGACAACACTAAAACGGAAACGAGCCCATATCGTTTTTACTTACGATTATTTTCTTATGAAATTTGTATCGCTTAAAATACACCAAAAGACCCTACTTAACTGCTAAAAATATGAGAAATATCAATTCCGGTTTAACCGGAAATAACACCAATTTTGTAATTTTAAATAAAACACCCGGTATATTTTTGCAATTTTTATTTGAACTTACATTATACCTATAAACCTCAATTTTTAGAAGTTAGCATAAGGTAGCATAATCTCATTAAAAAAATATATCACAAAAAATTTTATATCGAGAATAATTTTAACTAAATTTAACCTAACCTAACCTAACCTACCCGACATCAAGGTCCTTTCTTGTATTAATATATGCATAATTAAATAAGGTAGTATTTTTACAATGCGGCAAAAAACGATTATTAATTATAATAATATGTTTCCAATTTAACAATAACTGTTGGCAGATTAATTTTGTATTAACAATAAACTCGTTTGTTTTCTATATTAATAGTAATCACTTGTGTCATGTAGTTAGGAAACCATTCTTTAAATATATTAAGTTACAAATTTTTTATTGTTTGCTTAAACAAGATTTTTTCGGAGCCTCGAACCAGAAAAATCCATAAAAATTTTATTATGCGTTACGAGATAAGGGTGATATTTTATGTGTCGGCAGTTATTGGTTGGATTTTAATTTTCTTTGTTTCTAAAATACTCAAAACACTATATAACTTTTGTATGACACTGTTTTGCATCACTTTCCAAGGAAAAGAGGTACAAGCCAAAAAGCGGCGTTTCTTAAATATTATCTATAATAATTATGAAAAAAATCTTCAAACAAAAGTTGCACGGATTGCATTTTCCTACAAATTTTATATTAACATTTTTGTGAAGCAAAAACTACTCAGAACAGAAAGCAAGTTTTTTATTGTTTTAAATTATTTAAGTATTTATTAATTTATTTTACATATATTTATTTACTCTACGAGGTTGAAAATATGTAAAATAAATAAATCAATAGATCATTTAAATTTTTGTTCAATGATCAATTGTGTAAATTACAAAGTTAAAAAAATTGAATTTGGATCTTAACTAGGATATTTTGCAAACTTTGGCGCTCTCTGTTGTGAATAGTTTTTGCGATACATTTTTTTTATGTAACGCTTGCAGGAAAACGTACTACTACAACTATTGTTTGAATCTTTTTCATAACTATTACAGAAAAGCAAATAGAAAATTTTTAAAATCCATCCCCCAAAAAGCGCCGCTTTATGGGTAGCAGCACTTTTTCTTTTAACGTTATGAAAAAAGTTTCATATACATATTTCGTGACGCACAAGGAGATTTTGGTGATTTTTTTGCGTTTCGGGGAGGACTATTAGTAAACAATAAAAAATTGTAAGAAAATATATATTTTGTAAATAACTAAAGTACTATTTAAGCCAGGTTGACTGGCCTATGAGTGACAAACTAATAACAAATTAAGTTTATTCCGGATCCACACATTAAAAGTCTGCCCAAAATTAAGAATTGTTGGCCACAATTTGTCGCACTTGGGCCCAAGTGCCACAAATCAATGTATTCGTCATTTTCAAGTAATAACAAGTAATAAATTTTATTAATTAAATAATTATTCCATTATATTTTATTTATTAAAACGGATTACAGTATTTTGATCTATATTATTAATGAAAACAATCGATTACAATTTACTTCTAAATATTTGACAAGTTTTATCTTATAATAAATCAAATCTAATTTTATATTTACTATTTGAATAAATTAAACAAAGAATATGCTTATAATAAATATTGAAATGAACAGTTATATTATAAAATTGTATATAATTGTATCGTATAATTAGCGAAATATCAAATGAGATACCACCATCTTATTTTTCACGAAGATTTAATTTGACTGCTATCTGTAAGAAAGGGTCGTCGCAACAGGGGACGCATTGGCGACAATTTCTAGAACAGACTTGATTACTTTAATTCGACAGGGAACGTGTGCTTCTAATGTGTGGACCACCAAATTAGCCATAAATGATATTCTTGGCCAATATCTAGCGCCAACTTTATTCACTCGGACACTCCAAACACGGTGCCCACATACTGTGTGATGTAAAGCATTTTGATTGGTCAGATAAGCAGCTCTAGGCAACTTAAAACACGACGTGTGTTAAAACTTGAGTACGTTCCAAAACTGTTGCAAAACTGTTCGTGTGAATGGCCCTAATCGAGCAAAGCAAATTTTGCGTAGAACTAGATCAGGAAATAATCTCGAGTTCAATTGGAATTGTACAACTGGCCCTAATCAGAAGAAATTCATCCCGAAGTAAACAACTTTACTAGTATTTCAATATAAAACATAAAAATACATAATTAATAAAGTCAACATTGACCCAAATAGTGAACGTCTACCCTACCAATACAAAATTGTCCCGTCCATGTTATTAAAAAGCTTAGCAAACACACTATAGTTCGTAAACCAAAACCAGGACAAAAGCTTAGCAAAGAATAATTCTTAAACTGAAACCACGGCAAAAGCTTAGCAAACAAACCGTAGTTTGTAAACCAAAACCACGGAAAAAGCTTAGGAAACAAATTTTAGTTTATTAACCAAAACCAAGAAAAAGGCTCAGCAAATAAACTAGTTTGTAAACCAGAACTACGGTAAAAGTTTAGCAAACACATTTTAATTCTTCAACCAAAACCACGCTAAAGGAAGTCCAAACAAACTTTAGTTCTTAAACCAATACCATGATAAAAGAACTTGCAAACAAACTAAAGTTCGTAAACCAAAACCACGATAAAAGCTTAGCAAACAAACTTTCGTTCTTAAACCAGAACCACGATAAAAGTTTGGCAAACAAACTTTAGCTCGTAAACCTAAACCACGACAAAAGCTTCGCGGAGAAACCATAGTTTGTAAACCGAAACCACGGGAAAAGCTTAGCGAACGAACTGTAGTTCATAAACCAAAACCACGGCAAAAGCTTAGCGAACAAACTATAGTTCGTAAACCAAAACAACGGAAAAAGCGTAACAAAAAAATATTAGTCCGTCAACCGAAACCACGGGAAAAGATTAGCAAACATATTTTAGTTCGTACATCAAAACCACGGCATGAGCTTAGCAAACAAACTTTAGTTCTTAAACCAAAATAGCAAATAAACAAAACCAAGTTAAAAGCTGAGAAAATAAATTTTACGTCGTTAACTAAAAATTTATAACAAACTTTATTTCAGAAAATAAAATAATGGTCAGAGCTTACAACAAATTACACACATTATTTAATTAAGAATTATTTGATTTAACAATGCGCAGGAATTATTCGTTACAATTAAATTAATTGTACACGTTAATACATCCTAATGCAAAAATATAGGTCCCACCTCAAAATTTCAAAGACAAGATTTCAACGGAAACATCTATTTAAAAAAATCGTAATTAAATTCATATTTAATAAAAACGGGACAATAAACCCAGTATTTAGAATTAAGGAATGCAATAGATTCAATTGAGTATACAGATTTGGTATTTATTTTTAAATATATGTTAAAATT